>WMED01013881.1:0-14245 GCA_019650415.1 Pipa parva | reverse complement strand
CCGCGTTGTGACCCGGAAGTGACGTCAAAATCGTCACTTCCGTGACCGTGGAACGCGGAAATACGTTCCAAGCACCCAGTAATGATGCATGGTGCCTTTTTCTTGCGCTTCTTTTTCCTAGTTTTCAAGTTATAATAAAAACAACTTCAGTTGTCATTTGGAAAATCATTGTGGACCAGTGATATCAAATATTCTCCAGTACCTAGACACTTACACTCTTAGCAGCCTCACTAACTGTCATCTTTTGATTTTTGGACTTAGTTGAACACTGCGCAGGCCAAATTTGATCTGATTTTAACCATTTCTGCCCAAGTCTTTATAGGAAATAAATATATTTCAAATAGATTTTAGTATTTTGTAGAGATCATTATTATAATGTGCAGTTGGTCTCCACTTTTTTTATTTATTTAATGTGTTTCAAAATGTTTGCCAAATTTCTGTACTATTCCTTTTTGTTATTGACCATAACCAACCAGAATATTGAATTAGGTTTGATTCTTTTTAAATCTCTAATTCTTTGTCAAAATGTGACCTTCTGTTTAGACCCTGTATAACTCTTCTAGTCCGTACATAAAAGCACTACCTGATTGCTATTACTAGTAGAAATGTTGGAAATCAGCTGTAAAATAGCTCAGAAAATGGAAAATAAAACCATATCAATACAACAGATGACATATGAAGAAGTCCCTTTAAGGAGAGCACACCCTTTAAATGATTAATGCCTTTGTGTAACCTTACAAAAGTTGACAGGGACGGTCTGCGATACTTCTAATAGTAATTTACTATAATTGATTAATAAATTAGCTTCAAAGATAAAAGGGTTCTATTAAACACAATTGTGACAAAGGCCAATGCACCAAAGTAGGCTTTCAACATTGCTTACTCAATAGTTTGGATTTACATCTTCTCAATTTTTTTGGCTTCTGATCATTGGATTGTTACATTGTGAATCGTTTAAAGCTTTAAACCCATCAATGGAATGCTTTTGTTGACGCCCAGAGAGAGAAGAATCATGTATTGAGGAAATGAGTAATCAAAATACATCACTCTATAGGAGACTGATATGTAATTATAGGCATTAAAGGAGGTGGAGAGAATGGCTACTGGCTCTGTGACAGGAGATTGAGTCTTCAAAGCCCTGCAAGAAAGGGTAGAAAAAAAAAAAAAAGCCACACATATGGGCCCTACAAAAAGAACAGACCAGATCACAGCTGGAAGGAAGGCAAACCTTTTAATCAGGTCCTTGAAATACAAGCTGCAGGAGGCTAGAATATTTTGGTGGACTTCAAACTCTTTGCCTTCAACAACAATTTTCAGGTCTGTAAACTCTTTCGCTCTGCGCTGCTGGGTCAGTTCCTTCAACATTTCTGCAGAACAGAGAAGACAGACATTGCCAGGGGTCCCATGAAGAAATGACATATATATTTATAAATAATTATTACTTTTTCTTTTTTGTTTGTTTGGCAAGACAGTAAAAACAGCCATGGACACCGTGTACAAAAATAAGTAGGAACCTTGACATTTTACAAATTAAAGAAGCGACATGTAAATGCAAGGCATAAAAAAAAAAAAAAGACAAAGAAAATACTTAATATCCTTTGCATTCAGGAGAATCAATGCATTATCAGAAAAAAAAGGCAAAATGTAATCAGTCATTATGTCATTGAAATAAACCATTAATGAGGATTGAAAAGTAACAAAAAAAAGAAAATAGAAATATTTCTCCACTTGCAAAGCAATTACAATACATTTTATTCTTACCAGGTAAACATAACAACATTATGCACAGTGGAAACGTGTTGTGACTCTGAGAAATCACGACTCTTGAGAACAATGCATCTGTGGCTGGGAAAGTTAATGATTTCTGTGCACACCAAAAGCAGATAATTATATTTAATACAAACAGTAATTTCCAGTTTGTGCGATTAATTTGGAGGAAGAAACGACCCCTCCTCTCTTGCCAATCAGTTAAACTTGCCTGCAGTGAAAAGTCGATTAAGTTCCTTCTACAAAATGGGAAAATTAAAAAAAAAAAACATGAATGACTGGTTGGGTACCTCCTGATCCAAGAATTTAGGATTTAAGAACACAAAGAGTGCAAGTTTCATAGTTTGCTCTGTAACAATAGAAGATGATTTTAAAACAAGGAAAAAGACCTACCTGAATACTTGGTCTCCTTTCTCCATGGAAGCATATTACCTACCTTAACCCATTGGCAAGCCAACAGCTAGCTTATAAAGGTTAACTTATTGTGAGCAGATCTATTACCACATTTATGCTTAAATTATTTATTTATTACTTTTTTTTCATATATAATTTCACTTTTATTTTAAAATAAACTCTGGCAACTAATCAAGACTGATTCTTCACCCCAGATTTAGAACCATGCCATAAACAACTAACATTCTGGCATGAATGTACAATTTAAATAATATTTACAAGACATTATATTATCAAAGTTGAGGCATTGTGCCTTATGTTACACAAATAACACCCACCCGTAAATTATAAGCATATTTGTAGACACCTGGTAGTTTAAAAGGAATGGGCAGGTTGCAAAATTCATAGAAGACACTATTAGGCAAATTTACCAATGGGAAGGGGAGTACTTCACAGAGGTCTATTAACCCATAGCAACCTACCAGAAATTGGCGTCTAGTATTCTATTTCCCTGATACCAGTGAATACGAACAGCTGATTTGTTGCTATGGGTTACTAGACCTCTGTTGATAAATTACCCTGATATAGATATGCTAAAAAACTGCAATGAAGAGAGTTGATTTCCAGGTTTAATTGGTATAAATGATTCATGAATTGGCGCAGTGAATTAGGCAAAAGGATGTGGAAGACAATTCATAGAGTTCATAGTTACAGTTGAGATCATATTTTGTCAAGGGTCAAAAAAAAAAATTCCCCTAAACAGAACAAAGAAGAAAAGGTTAACATTGTTTCTGTTGTTTGGTAAAACATGGTAAGTTTTACAATAGGTCATGGTCTTCAGAAAATATTTCAGGCATAAAATAGCTAATTGCTGTTGTTATTAATTTAGTGAATGATATACGGACACCAATAGTTAGAACAGATGCACCATTTATAAACAAGTTTAGTAACATTGTAACCAACTGAAGGCTGCCTTTCATCACTCTAGCTCCTCCACAGCAGTGAATGCTAACTCCTTATTGGTGGCTACAGATTACTAGATCTCAGTAAATGACTGCCAGATTAATTCCTTTGATTATTTTAATACCATCAAACCAATTTATTTTTTTTTAGCTTAGTCCAATAGATGGACTGAAAGCCAATAAATACCTGAGCCCAGTGAAAGATCTTCTAATGTACTGAAGGTCCAGTTCAATAATAGCTTGTGTGAAATCTGCTGAATTTAAATGGCTACATTTGTAATTCTCTTTGAACAATATTACCAAGAACCAAATCCTCATCAGAAGGGGTCAATCTCTTAGCAGGGGATAACAGCATCATGTATTACATGTTTCTGTCTTCAATGGCATGATAGAACTGACTTGCATTACAGAAACTTTGATATGAGATTATTAGTGCACATTAACTGCTTTACCAAGGTTGTGAAACACAGGTACTTCCATGGTAGTTGGTTGCCCAATGCACAAACAAGCCAAGCCAAATTTCAGCTCACCTTACCAAAGCTAAGAATTATAAAGTTGGGTGTAGCTTCCCCCTGCGATCCATTATTAAAATTCTACCAAACCACAAAATTTAAATTATTAAAACAAAATCAAAGCAATTTGAATGCATATCAACTTTCTAAACATTACATATAATTTCCCCTGTTCTGCCTCGAGCAGTGTATACTGTACATATGATCATTTGAGGCATATAACGGATGGCTGATGAATATGATTTTCTACCTAATTGTGATGCAACAAATCCATTATTTTTGAATTTTGCTAAATACCACATCCAAAAATCTGACCGAAATCTAAACCGCATCTCAAATTCAAACTGACGTAAAGCTGTTCTTAACAAGCAAACCTTATTTTTGAATGACACAAATTCTTCATCATTGAGCAAAACGTAACATGACAAACAGGATTTGAATTTAGTTTAGCCAAATCTAAAACCTGCAACAGACCCTAAAGATTCATCTGCAATGTTTTGAAAAGTAAAGATAAATGATATTTTTTCTTTGCCAAACTTTTCCTGATTGACTCTCCATTATACAATGATTTCAATCACAAGGAAAACCTGATTCATTCTAATGTATTCATTTAACGTGAAGCTTTAACTGTCGGAAAACACGGAAAGACATTTTTTTTATTTGGTTTGTGTTAATAAAAAGGGAAGAAACAGCAGAAATCTTCCACTGTATAATTACAAAGCCTAGGTAAGTAAATGTCATCCTGCAAACTTATATATATTTAATAGAAACATGGCACCGAATGGAAGGCTAATTATTCTGTGCTGAAATGGGTCAGTGTATACTAGGGAGTAAAAATATGATTAGGAACACTTCTGAAATAACACCAGCCTTTTGTCATCTTTATAATGAAGGGGCTGCTGGCACTGAACATTTTTTTTATTTTTAATCTTTTATTGTAAACGGAGCATAAATCATCTCGGATCTTGTAAAAATCTGAGGGTGAATATAGATGCTGCTTAAGTTTAACAAAATAAATGATTCACATTTCATTATGGCCATACAAAAGATACCTCTGTGCTTGCATTCAATAAACAATACACTCTGTTATGGGTATAAAAGGTCTGGCACAATGGTAAATGTGGAATGAACAGCGGTGGAAACACTGTTTGGTTAAAAATTCAAAAAGAAATAAGTAAAAGAAAATCTATTTTGGGCCGCCAAGACCTGTAACATTGCCAGAACTTTGCTCAGATAAAAGTTTTCTCTCTTCAACCGAATTTGAAGCTAGCGTGCTGCTAATTCTAAACTTAGGTAACACATGGCATGCTGGGAATAAATGACACAGACCAACATTTGTTACTGAGACAAAAAACATAGTGATGTCACTAGCATACTGCACCATCACTAATTATCTGTAGGGAAAACTACTAACAAAACCTAAGTGAAGGTTCTGGAGAGCTCAGCTCAGCTGAAATGTGGGTTTAGTAAGGGTTCCAACCTCTGTGTCAAGAGATCATCTACCTGTGTCTCCTTAGATGTGGCTAAAGTTCCTAGACTTTTTACCTTACATTTGCTGGCTGTCAAGGGATTCAGAGAATTGAGGATTAGTAATAGTGGGTAAACCACTAGTTAAAGTTATCTTCTACAGATATATGTGCTATTATGGATGAGAACACAAATATATTCCTTCTATTTTTGTAACAGATAATGTTCTGTGTAGTGTCATTGAAAACAAGAGAAGTTCTCAGCCCTCATCCTATTAGAATTCTGCTTAGACCAGTGATTTTATAACCTATGGCTTTCCATCTGTTGTTGAACTGCAACTCCTACTGCCATAACAGCCTTACAGAGCTTCACTAGATTTATAAGTGCCTAATTGGTTGGTGGGAGGCTAATATCATTATTGATTGAGTATTCTCCAGGAACTCTAGTATTCCACTAGAGGTATATTGGTCAAGCAGTGCTTGGCTCAAGCTGCAGTGTTACCACTAATATTGTTCCTTGGGCAGAGGGATACTTTTTGATCCTCACACTAACTGAAGGCAAGCTTATGCCCTCCTGTCTTAAACAGCTAGTTTAAAGGTAGATTTCTTCTAGATAGGCCTTTAACTTGAACTCTTAAAAGAGGATTCTGGGGGTTTGCCACATACTCATGCTTTTTGCCTCTCTGTGGTGTACCTAAAGAGGAATTGTTGCTGTTGCAAGATCTGTACTATCGTCCTCTGCAGCATTGCGCCCTGTAGCATGTTATTTTTGATTGATCTCCTGTTCAGACAAAACTATATTTTTTAATTTTTAGGAATACATTAAAATTTTAACAGAAACATGACCAAAACAGTATGAAACTACTGGTTAAACATGAAGTTACTCCAGTGCCTCAGGATAGTCTAGTTTGTGCCACAAGGATGTCCTTAAGCTATGCAGCCAGAATGATGTAATGTATGCCTGCACTGGGCGATATAATCAATATGTAGGAGTAGCATTAACGATGGAAGAAGTTCTAAGTTTGCAACAAACAATAAAGTGTCAAAGATGACAACTTAAACCCCTCCCCTGTAGGCCCTTGCAGATGAGCCTACAAACAGTACTCTGTAGTTATTGATTTTTTACATAGTACATAATGGTTTGCTCTAACTAGTCACTGGACACTAAGATTATCACAGTGATTTGTCACTTTATAATCCAAGAATAAATGTAAATCTCAAGAATATCTGTATGAACTACATTATGCTTTGTATCTGTGAATTCAGAAAGTAAGCTTCTTTGACCACAGATAACTATGGAGCAGGTGAATGATTTAGTGTCATTTTACGCTAATAAGATTACCGTAATTTTGCAGTTAAGGCAATGGTTTAGTAAAACTAATGTGTTGAGTTAAATCGACAAAATCAGCCCTGTTACATTTATAAAATAAATGTATTATAAAAGTATTATACTAACATATATCAAAAGCAAAGAAATTCCTCATGTAAGTATGGTAAGTAAACAAAAGATTTCTCTAAGTACTTCAATCAACAAGTTTCATCGAGTTGTGTGAGTGTGTAACTCTAACATATGTTCACCTAGTGTCCTATGTTTTCCTTAAAAGGACAATAACACAAAAGAATAAAAAATGCTTCATGCATTTAAAGTTAATATATATTCAATCAGTGCTTCCTCCTCAACAGGAAGTCAGTATGTCAGTCAGAATTGTGCTTCTGCGCTTATTCGAGTTACTGATGTAGAGGAAGCATTGTAGCGCTACAGAGGAAGAAGAGTAGTTTGGTTAATACAGAGCAGGAGCCAGCGCTAGAGACAAGAAAGCAACTGATAAGTATTTTAACTCCATAAGAATCACCCGTAGGCCATACAAGCATTTAGTTCCCCATTAGGTGGTTATTGACTAAAGTGAAAATTCTACTGCTGAATTCTCAAACAGGGGATTCCCATAGAAAATCTGAGACTGCAACAATTTTAAAGTTGCGATATGACAATATTGCTAAAGTAAAGTTGCGACCATGGCAATATTCCCATAATGAAGTCGTGACTGCAACAATAGCAGTCTATTGTGACTGTCTTTAGCAGGTGAATTCACACCTTTACACAACAATTTGGACTTTAGCCAATAACCCCCTGGATCTGTGTGACCTTTCTGCTGTTTCTTCTTTGGAACCAAACGGCTTGACTTAGTACAGAAGGAACACAAGACAATCGTAGAAGCTATTGCAAAGATTGTAGTTGTACTTAAATTGTGAGAAATACACATTATTACATTTTCATCAATAATATCCACTCTAGAGTCGGTACTGTTTAAAATACATTGTGACGGAATGATAATAAAGCTATAGAAGACAAAGATGTCAAACAGTATGCTCTACTTATGACAGATTACCAACAGAATAGCACAATGCATTGTATTTGGGGATTCCAAATGTTTAATTTACAAGCATGCACATTAATGGAGATGCTTTCTAACCTATCTATAAAAATCATTGTTCAAGGAAAATTAAATTCATTTTTTTTTATTGCTCTCGGCATTAACTCTTCTCTGAAAGATATACCATATACATAGTATAGTATGTGTAAAACACCATTATATAAGAGTTTCCATATGCCTGTTTTGATCATGGACCACAAATTATTCTACACTTCCCAGCAGAGAGGAAACAACATTACCTGCTGCCAATAAGCTGTTACCAATAGTGGATAAAAAGCAAAATGGCCTTGCAGATTAGTTTCCAGTTACTGATAGACTTATTAATTGGAGGAAAGGGAATCGGGTTTCTACCAATCATTAAGTTGCCAGGAAAGAAAAGCAGACCCTATTTGTAAAATACACTGTGAAAATAAGCCATTAGAGCATGTATCCTTACGTGTACTGTGTTTCCCCAAAAATAAGACAGTGTCTTATATTAATTTTTGCACTAGGTCTTATTTTTGGGACATGGTACGGTATATTTCTCCTACATTAATGTAGCTAGTTCATATTTTCTGGGGAGGCCTTATATTTCTAAGCTTGGAAAAAATTGCACTAGGTCTTATTTTGGGGGAAACAGGGTAGCAGTGAAGTTAGATTGGAAGATCCGCTGGGGAAATGACTAACGTAAATGGTTAGATGTTCTCTGTGAAGCTCTGTGGAATATGCTGATTTATAAAGATAATAACAAATGGAATGTGAGCAAGACCTAGCGTTAGAAGGAATGAAATAATACACAACCCAGATTATAGTTACACAGTAGCAAACAGCACACTCAATTCTAATGACTGTATATAGAAATGTATTCTGTATTTAAGCAGTACAAAGTTAAAAACCTTCAAAAACAACAATTTGAAGTTGCAGACATTTAATGCATAAATCCCTTATTCATTTCCTTATGAATCAGTTATTTTCCTGGATTATTTTAATTAGAATGATAGATATCGCCTTTTAGTAGTGCCTTTAATCATGTGTAGTCTCTTCTGGCCTGCAGATAAATTAGATATGCCTGTCTGAGTAGTACATTATATGAAAGTGATTTTCACATAAAACCTGAAACTACACATTCAAATGAATCTACAGTGCTAAACAAGCATCCCACTTTTATCTCAATACCAGCACAGTATAAGGCTGAACAAATAAATGGAGGAAAAACAGGTAAACTTACGAAACCATTTCAATATATGCAGGTAAAGGTAAATCATGCATGCTCCCTTAGCCGAATGCATTTCACCATTCTTCTCATGGCTTCGTCTTGTGGGAAAATAGCTAATGGCAAAAAATCTGCTCAATCCTTGGTGCTGTATGGTGTAGTGTGTTGTAGTTCAACTCACCATTCTGGAAAAAAACACAGGTGCCCAGGAGTATGGGTGTTTCCAAGACCCAGTGGTACAACGTATAGTCACAGATGTCTCCGGCACTCCGTTAGTAAAAGCGACTTCTTTATTGAATAATCTTTAAAAGGAGGTCAATGTACAGACATTTAAAAGTGTGTGGAACAGCCACTTACGCGTTTCGCTCGTCAGCACTTAATCATGATTAAGTGCTGACGCACGAAACGCGTAAGTGGCTGTTCCATACGCTTTTAAATGTCTGTACATTGACCTCCTTTTAAAGATTATTCAATAAAGAAGTTGCTTTTACTAATGGAGTGGCGGAGACATCTGTGACTATTCGTCTTGTGGGAGCTTGTCTAATGTGAAAACCGCCTTTAGGCTGGGGTCACACTAGTTGATTTTCAGTTGAGTTTTAAAAACAATATCCCTTGTTTTCTGTGGGATAATCCACACAGGCTATTTTGTTTTTCCCCATATAAAATAATGAGCCTAATTCAAAAACTCAGTTGAAAATCAGCTACTGTGAACCCAGCCTTAAAGTTAGAAGTGTCGTGGTCCCATGACCAATTTAAACCAATCAGGGAGTTGGTATAAACAAGTGCATTCCTTGCAAAGGACTGATATCGTGGGTAATGTTTGAACAGATCACTACAAGGTATCCTAGAAATTATATATACAAATATAATCAAAACTTAAAGATACTGTATTAACAAAATAAGCAAAATACAATACTTTCACAAAGACGAAAAATAATAGACAGCATACAAAAAGCCTTTTCAAATGAAAAAAAGAATTCTATTCAGATGCTGTATAGGATTGTTACAATGACAATATTTCCTGACTACCAGATCTTCCCTTAATAAGGATTCAATAGGGGTATTAAAATTCCTGATAGCCTAAACCAGGGGTCGGCAATCTTTGAAAGGGAGGGAGCCATTTCACTCTCTCTTCCACCAGAGAAACATTTTTGTGGAACCACAAAGGGGGAGGAGTGCACACACCCGATCACATGAACTGCTGACTACCTATCAGAAGAAGCATCAGAAGTCATAGGCGAGGCTAGGCCAATGCGTTCAGAGCCACAGCAAGGCAGCTGAAGAGCTGCATGTGGCTTGCGAACAACAGTTTGCCGACCCCTGGCCTAAACTAAAATGCCCAATTATTAGACTGGGACTGGGGAGAGACAGATTGTTCCCTCCCATCCGAGTGGAATAGTTCTATTAAACTTGCGAGGCCTCCTGATATCTACTAGCTAACTTTATGCAAACCCTTGTTTTTATATTGTATTACCACTATATCTGACTTTAAATAAAACCATTAGTTAACAAAATAACCAGTTTTCATGTAGTAACGTGTTATACAGAAGGAGAGGTAAATTTGTAAATATGTGCATAAATCCCAGACAACCCAGATTAGTCTGCAAATTAAGCACTGACTAACATTCCAGACTGTCCCTTAAACTGGGTTCACACTAGCTGAATTTCAACTGAGATTTTTGATTAGGCTCATTATTTTCTATGGTGCAAACCCAATAGCCTGTGAATTATTACACAGGAAGCAATGGATGCTGTTTTTCAAACTCCACTGAAAATCAGCTAGTGTGCACCCAGTCTTACAAATATCTATGTTCTACATTACTTATTAGACAGATTTACTGTAGATGACACGTGATAACTAGATACTTTTGTTTTGATAATACTCATTGCTCAATTGATAGTTCCCATTATCTGTGTCTACTGGAAAGTTATGTTGTTTTGCTTTGTGATTGGAAAATATAAAGCAAAAGGATGGGCCACATTTGCATGACATGCTGTGTTTAACACGCTAAAATGCTACCAGCAGTGTTTTTGTCCTCTAAACTTTGCATGTTACACAAGTGTGCCTGTTCACCTGTGTTCATATAAATTACTAAGACCAGTTTTTAAAGTCAAGTCACAAGCAATACTGAGTTCACTTAAGAAGATAGACTGATGGAGCATTCGTAAATATTGTCAGGAGTCCAGCTAGAGTGGACAAGGGGGGTTGGTGGTGGAATTCTTTGATATAGAGAAATTCACAGTTTAAAAGCAAACATAAATAAATGCAAATAAATAAAGATATTATGGGAATTATGGATAATTGTGCACTTATTTATGTTTGCTTTTAATCTGTGAGTTTCTCTATATCAAAGAATTCCACCACCAACCCAAGTTGTCCACTCTAGCTGGACTCCTGACAATAATTACAACTGCTGGTATAATATCTTCTTAACTGAACTCAGTGTTGCTAGTGACTTGATAAAGGGAGTATGGACCTCTCAAAAGCTTGTCTATTTAAAATTAATCTTAGTCAAATAAAATGGTATCACCAAGTACTGCAATACTCATTTTTTTTTTGCATTTGTGGAATAACAACCACTCTATCTTAACTTATAATATATATATATATATATATATATATATATACATAATTTTTGCTAAAAGCTATTTAAAATCCCCATTTATTTCCTGTAAGTTTCTTTTATTCTGTTCTTGGGAAAACCTATAAATTGATTTTACTGCTGCTAATGTCAGAGCATTAACATGGTTCCACGTCGGAGCAGAAAGTAGGTTTGTTGATTCAAGATATTCTTTTCCGCAGCGCCACAGGTTTAAAAGGATTGGATTTTGCTTAGGGTCAAACAAAGTATAGCATGTGTGGAGTTGAACAAAAGCCTCTTTTTGGAGGAAGCTGTTTACAAACAGAGACAACTTGTGTTTCAAACATAATCCTTCTTATTTTCTCTTTAAGTCAAATGGTTCGCTGCCAAATCAAAGTGGCAAATGATTTCTAGAAGGAATAAGCAAAGAAAACAGCTGAATTAGTTTGCAGTGTATAAATAGTTTTAGATCTCTGTAATCTAATGAAATTCAAAATGCAGCCAAAAAGAAAACAGAAGTTGGTAAAAAAATAAATGAGATTGCTGCCAAAACTGAATTATTTTTAATCATTTTTTTTAACTGCTGAGAGACCTGTCACAGCTGGAGACGAAGATACCAAGGAAGCTAAAAATCTCTGTGCAGTACTCCCTTAACTATTACTAGTATGGTGTTTTGTTTCCCAGATTGCTCACTCTCAACCTTAACCTCTCAGACTCAAAAGGAATCCTGATCCTCCAATCAGATCATCCAATTCATAAACCCAGGATTGGAGAAGCCACAATAAAAACCTTCTGCTCAAGTCAAGAAGAACAAATCCAATCTAATTTATGGAGAACCAAGTACAAGGACTGTTTTATCTTTAAGGAGGGTAAGGTTTTGATCCTTGTCCGTCATCTATTTAAAAGTTATTGGTCTTCTTCACTCCACAATTACTACTTTTCTGGCAGCTGCTGTAGAATGTCTTTGAGTGCTTCAGTGGTGTATGCATGCACAGAAGCCCTGTTAGATTGACAGGGGGTTATTCACAAAGGTGCAAATTTGACTGTTGAATTCTAAAAACAGCAGATTTCCATAGCAAATCCGCGACAATTTGCCCATTGTAAAGTTGCAACAATTTTTTAAAGTTAAGATTGCGACAATTTCCCCATAATAAAGTTGCAACTGGGACAGTATTCTCATTTTAAAGAGGCAACTGCGACAGTAGCAGCCTATTGCAACTGTCTTTATCTGGCAAATTCACACCTATACTCAACAATTTGGACTTTAGTGAATAACCCCCTGAAACTTTAAAATTGTCGCGTCGTGGCTTTACTATGGGAAATTTGTTGCGTTTGCGGATTTGCTATGGCAATCCTCTGTTTGAGAATGCGACAGTTGAATTCTCACTTTAGTCAATAACCCCCCTCAGTTAGAAGCTACCAGTTCCACTATTTGGACCTGAGATGAAATACAATGCTGTCGTGGAAATACGACTACTTCTTTCCTATTGGGCTCCGAATTAGTGTTGATTAGTTACAGGCCTGGAAAAAAACTTTGAAGTAATAACACATGTCAGTCTGTTATCCTTGTAAAAAGCATTTCTGAGTTTTAATGGGTCATTACCATCTTTTATAACATATTTCGTTTAACTCAAAAGTATCTGATCATACAGAAATGAAACTAGATGCTGATTGGCTGAGCAGATTAAACATACTTGTTATGCTGACGTAAGCTATAAAACAGTTCCAGACAGGAGCAAAATACTGTCTCGAACGAAGGCCACTTTCTTAGAAATTGCAAGACTAACTGTTTGCTGTCTATCTCTATGCAGACGAAAAACACTTACTTAAATGTCAAGGTTATATAGTTTGAGTAATATTTGTGGACCTAAGGGTATGCCTTAAAGGTATAATTCATTCTGAGTCTAAAAGTCCATGTTAAAATAATAAATAAGTCCATATAGATGTTGTTCAATTCTTCATATGAACAAGGTCCATAAATATGTCCTTTGAGTAAAATATATAAGGTCCATAAATATGTCCATCACAATGCTATACTGCACATCCAATGCTGTTAAGAAAATTATATTTATTAATAGATGCTTCAAAAAATGTAAAGTGCCTTGTAGGGAATCACTTTCTTGTTAAGTTTAGATTACATCAAAACTGAGAAACCCTTGAGAATAGGACACTAGAAAATCAGTTATGCTTCTCTACTCAAATTCATTTGTCAAAAGAGCTTTACTGGAAAAAGGGAAAAAAAAAGTAAAATCTGTAATAAATCTGAAAAACAAGATAAGTGCAAAAGAAAAGGAATGATATCATTTTCATTTTGAGTGGAGCTTTTCAGTGGTTTTCACTTCAAGTAGCATGAAACATGTAATACACAATATGGCTTCATAGCCTTGTAATACTGATAATGCGCCAGGCTTTTTCTTTGAGGATTACCACTGCTTTCAGTCCTTGATGACCATCAAATTGTACAATCTGTAAAACAATGGAATTGGTGACCAACAAAATTTCCTTCAAAGGTAGAGCCTAGCAGGTGAACTGACATCATGATTGCACTGGAGATTGATATGATGTTGTTGTATCCTCTGATTTTGAGTTTTAGTTTTTTCAGTTGCAGTACTGCCCCTTTCACACCCTTTAGTCAAGACTAATTTTTCATCAGGCTGCAATATACCACCAGGATGGTATCAATGCTGCAGACAAACCCTGGTGTATAAATAATGGCTAGGTGACACTGAGTTATGTTGCAATGTAAACAAAAAAAAAGTCATGGCCAATTGACCACCCACAACAACCCTTGAAAGGGCTCCTTTTTCTGCCCTCTATCATTGTTAGCAGTGTCAGACTGGGGCATAGTGGCCCACTGGAAGCCTTGCCCCTGTGTCAGCTGCACACATTTTTGTAACATTTTACAACCCTCTATTACCTATGTGTAGCCTTTATTATTA
>WMED01013880.1:0-14246 GCA_019650415.1 Pipa parva | reverse complement strand
TATATATAAACATTTGCATTCCTGGTTAATAAGTAATGACAAGTACAAATTAAGAAATAATGAAATCAAGATTTCTCAGCATTTAACAAACTGAGGCATATAGACTTATTTTCTCAAACTACTGGTTTTCTCTTTTCTGTTTGATAGATATCGATCCACCAACCTTTATGTCCCCAGAGCCACAGATCTGCTGAGGCTGCTCTTTGTAGTTATTTAATGTCCCCAGTCTTTATAGGGCTTCCCTCTGTGAGTCTGCTCCAGGTACGCTCTCCCTCTCTCTGCACTACCCGATCCACAGTTACACTTCCTCTGGGGTCGCCTCTTCCTCCAAACCCCTCAGCTCTTCCACCTCCTGCTTCACACTGCTTTCCCCGACTCACCGATGCAGGCCTCCTTCTTCCACTCGCGCCCAGCTAACAAATAGGGCCTCCTCACCAGCGGGACTCCAGCACTCACGCACACTTGCAAGGCCGCTGCCGACCCCAATCTGCTGCCAACCACCGGTCACCTCCACAGGCTTCAGATACACTGCGCACTCAGGTGTTGCAATAAGGTAATGTATTCGCCGCTTCTCTTTACCTCTCTCTGCTTAGGCGATCCAGTAGCTGTTGCTGAGGATTAGCTCTGCGGATCGGATCAGTCAGCGTTGTCGGAGACCGCCTCGTGTCTAGGCCTAGTGTTTCCGTGTAGTGTGGGTATGCGTTTTGCCTTCTTGTTCCTCCTACCTCCTTGACATTTATTGCGACAACCGGGGTATATAGTAGCAAGCCTGTGCAATAGTATTGTACTATTGTTCGCTGTAGGCTATGATTTTTTGCTATTTTAAAGCTTTTTGTGGAATAGCTTTGGGAGCTGTGTAAAAATGCGGCCACTCATCAAGCCCGCCTCCCGGAAGTCCAAAATATTACATTTTTATTCTGTATAATACACAGCAGGGCTGTTGCTACATATTCAGGAAAGTACCTGTCATTTACAGTGGAGCAATGTTTCTGTAAAGACCTTAATAGTTTAATAAAAGCCTGACATAGTGCATTGGCTCAGTGGTTAGTACTGCTGCCTTGCAGTGCTGGGTTCCAGGTTCAATTCCACCCTGGGTTTCATGGGGTTTGTATGTTCTCCCCGCACCTGTGTGGGTTTCCTCCCACAATCCAAAAACATACATCTGTGTATTTTTCAGAAATACACAATACACAAAACAGTGTGTATGACTGAATAGGGAAACTAGATTGTAAGCTCCAAGCGGCAGGGTCTGAAGTGAATGATGAATCTCTGTAGAGCGCTGCGTAATATAAAATGAATGTGCTGTATAATAATGAATAAAGAAAAAAAGTAACAAATTAAGGTAAATATGTTTTTTTTAATAAAATGAATACACTGGCATCTGTTACCTTTGACCCTTCATACAGGAAGGCATCCCAGACTCTGAGAAGAATATCACTGACCAAACTGTCTATGAACACGACAAGGAACCAGTTAAATGTGATTAGGGACAGGTCAATTTTGTATTGCTGAAAGTAAGCAGCCAACCGTGGAAGCTTTTCTGAAAAGAAGTCTTTAAAAACTCTTTGATCAACCTGAAAAAGAGAATATATGTCAATAAAAGAAATCATTACCCTACTTCACATCCCTTGTGCCATGTAGTCTATATAATTAGCTATCCTATACAGGATAAACAATACCATTGCAAACAGCATTGGTGAAAGCAGTCATTCAAAAGAGAGAATGCTATTTCAAACCTACAGTATTGTCTTAAAACAGTGAGGGCGAACCTTTTCGGCACCGAGTGCCAAAAAGTGAAGTCACTCCCCAGCTCCTTCACCTGAGGAAGAGCTCTGCTGGAGATATCCCATCGGTGAGCTAGCCCTCCTTCAGTGCAGGCCACCAAACCAATCTGAAAACTGTCAGGGCGGGACCACAGCCAGAACTGGAGGAGCGCTCACTCACTGGGGGGGATTGAGGACAAACTAAACAAATTTGGCACTTTAAGAACTGTAAAATTTGCTCCTTCATTGTAGAAATTTAAGATCCAGCACAGTGAAAGGATTACAAAGTAAATCTTATTTGTTTCACGCTAAACAGTGCTTAGTCATAGATACAATCAGGGCCGGCTCCAGGTTTTTATGGGCCCTTGGGTGACAGAGCCTCAGTGGGCCCTCACTGCGGCCGGCCGGCGAAGACGCTCCGGAGCGGTGAGTGAGTGGAGGGGGGGTGCGGGGTGTTGACGGCAGCCAGGCATTAACTCAAAGCGCTGCAACTGTATCCTGTGCTGGGGCGGGCAAGTGTCAGGGGGCCCCCAGAGGCTCTGTGGGCCACGGCACTTGCCCGACGATGCCGTGTGCTGACGCCAGCCCTGGATACAATGTAACCAAACCTAATTGCTTTTAAAAAATTCACAGATAAAAAGCGATATAAATACATAAAAGATATGTTAAATGTAAGACATAGTCAAGTATAACCAGTAATTAAATAGTAAATACTGGATCAGAAAAAGCACAATGTAATATATAGTTTGTGTTAAAAAATGAATGTAATATTCCTATGATATATCCTATGTTAACAGCTAATTTAAAGCAATTAAATACATAGAAACTAGAAATTTAAAACAAGAGGAAAAGAAACTTACTCAGTGTAATATTGTAATTTCCATTCAGAGTTTAGATCCATAGGGATCCTAGTTTAAATTATTAAATATATATTATTAAATATAAAAAATCCAGTACACCTCGTGTCTGGTAAGTAATTTTAGTCTTTTTCCTCCCCTAGTAAATTCAACTATCCAGTATCCACTTGTTTTAATGATATAAAGAAAAATAAGGAGACTGAAGGGGGTTATTCACTAAGGTGCGAATTAGACTGTCGAATTTGTAAACAGCGGATTCCCATAGCAAATCTGCAATAATTTCCCCATTGTAAAGTTGTGGCAATTTTTTAATGTTAAGATTGCGACAATTTTCACATAATAAAGTCGCAACTGCAACAATATTCTCATTATAAAGATGTGACTGCGACAGTAGCAGCCTATTGCGACTGTCTTTATCTGGCGAATTTGCATCTATACGTAACAATTCAGACTTTAGTGAATAACCCCCTGAATGCTTCCAGTCTCTTAAGGCTAGGTTCACATTGGCGTATTATGCGCAGCGCATAATATGCTAGTGTGAAAAAAAAAACACAGCTCAATGAAAGCTGATACTATTCACCTAGTTCCGGGCACACTAGCTTATGATGTGCATACTCTGGGTCCAGAACGCTGTGTGTAGCCTTTTGGCTGGCATGTGATACACTGCGCACAAAATGCAACCACATAGGAAGTGAGGTGAATGCCGAGGGAGCGATCACACTGTTGCTGGTAAGCACAAGGGAAAAATAAGCTCGGCTTATTTTTCTTTCGCACTAACGTATTGTGCACTGTGCTTAATACACTACTGTGAACCGGGCCTAAAGCTTCTCTTCAATTATCCTATCTGGTGTCTGTGTGTATAAATACCTTATTAGACAACTAGCTGTAGTGGATGTGTTTCTTTGCACATCGGAAGAAAACTAGACTATATGCTTCAGTGTGAATGGTCATTTGTTCTGTATAAAGTGTCACATAATGAGCTAGCTTATATATGTACGAATAACAATAAAATGAGATTGTTTTGGCTTAGTAAAATATTTGATGTGTTTATACTACCTAGAGATGAACCTGCAAAATCACAGGGGAATTCATCAAATAGAAAAACTTTACAGAGGACATAGTAACCAATATCAACCAGTTGGATTTCACAATCATAGTTCACTACTAATAGTAAATGCTAAGTTATGAATGGTTGCTATAGGTTTCTTCACAATCATAGTTCACTACTAATAGTAAATGCTAAGTTATGAATGGTTGCTATAGGTTTCTTCACAATCATAGTTCACTACTAATAGTAAATGCTAAGTTATGAATGGTTGCTATAGGTTTCTTCACAATCATAGTTCACTACTAATAGTAAATGCTAAGTTATGAATGGTTGCTATAGGTTTCTAGACCTTTGTAAATGATTGCCCCTGATGCTCAGGGGATTTCAACCAGTCTAGTTCACCCAATGTGGGGTTCACAAAACAGGCGATGCAATTTAGCCACCCCAATGATTTAATTTGCAAATTCAAATAGTTTACTTGAACCATTGGCTCTAAAATATCCAGAAAATGTAAATTATGAAGTAGGAAATTTTGTATGGATGGAAAACAACTAAATAAACTTTCCCAGGCTGCCCTATGTTCACACCCTCCCAACCTGAACCCAGTTGATCAATCGTATGTTTGTAGACTAGTGATCAGACTACTTGTAATTAAACATGTTTTGTTGGATTTGCTTTTGAAGACACATTGTGTAATTGTTTGAATACGGTTAAAACATTGTATAAAACACAAGCTATTTTATTCTCACCTGGGATCCTAGTAAATTACTACTGTAGTATTCAGCTGGCATTATATTTTCAACGATATCAACCAGGCAACGAAATGCACTCTCTTCTTCTTCCAAAACCAAAAGTGCCAAGGCAGCTAACCTAAAGCAAGAGCAATTAGAATTAAAAATATTAGAATTTATGTCCAGTTTTAGTAAACTAAATTATACTCTTTGGAAATGTGGCAACTTTTTTTTTTTTACTTTAAAGATATTCTGGGGCTTATTCATTAAAGGAGAACTAAAGCCAAAAAAAAACCAAAAAATCATATTATAAAACTTACCTGGCACTAGATGGGAAGTCCTCGCTTTGATTGGCATTCGAGTCACTTACCTACAAGAAGGACAGCAATTTCATAGCTATCGCTATATGTATGAAGCTGCACTCTGGCTCCCCCTCCTGACCGGCATCAGCGATGCAGAGTAGCATCAATGTTATCACACCTGCTTCAGGCATGCGCTGTGATGATTTTGTCGCTCAGTTCACCCAATGCTGGTCAGGAGGTGGAGCTTTGTAGCTATAGCGATAACTATGAAACTGCCTTCATTGTTGAAGGTAAGGAAAGTCATCTTTAAACCCTGCGTTACTTATTCTTATCTGTTGTTCTTCACTTTTCTGGTTGCAGCCATCTTTTTTTTTGGGGGGGAGGGGGGGGGCTTTCAGGGACAGTTCATAAATATCTGTTATCTACCGTTCTGTTTACTTAGCAAATAAAAGATGACCTCAGTTGGCAACAAGGAGAAACAAAAACACAGCAAGACAAATCATGGATTTAACTTTAAAGATAACGTTTTACAAATACTATTTAGGAATGAACTGGCATTCCAATTTGAATAGCATTTTTTGTGTTACTTGGTCCTTCAAACAGAGAAGAAAGGATCTCTTGAGACTGCCACTGATAAGTAGCTGAAGGAGGGGGAGGGGACACACAGCACTAGATATTGACTAAATCATTTGTATTTTATAAATACAAATCAATCGCAAAGAGCAAAAACAGTAAAAACCATGTAGGAACCCCAGAATTCCCAGATCTTCCCCCTTTAATGCTGCATGCATTTTTTCTGTTTTGTAGCCAAAAACTGTTTCAGTTTTTTTTTTGTGATTAACAAAGGGCATTACCTGTTCAAGCCCTGACAATACCCAATGGTGGGATTATGCCAGGAGAAAGCAAGAAGTACCCTTCGAAGCTTCTGGATGAACTGTGATGAAGGAGAGTTGAAATGTTTGTTGTTATTTAAGGTGCGATGAAGATCTAGTTCTATCTGTTGAGTGGACGTATGCTGAGAATTCTCACACTTCTTCAGAAGATTAGCATAATGGCCGCTACTGATATTGACTCGTTTTTTACTAATCCATTTCCATACTCGTTGGCGGTGTTCTGATGGGATACCACACCTCACCAAGTTCTTTAACTCCACAGAGAAGGTCAAATCATTAATATTGTCCCATTTCATTTTCAAAGGTTTTTCCACAACATCATGGGTAAGGAGTTTGTTGGATCTAATTTCCAATGCTTGAATTTTAGCTAGAAGCTTCAAATTCTCAACCTCATACTTGGGTATTATCATGAACCCATAGTCATCATACTCACTGCAACACAAGGAAGTTGTACATTTTATTAAGCCAGATAGTTGAATGTCGTTCCAGTTTTTCAAGTATTTTTGTAATTAGAGAACGTCTAAACCATTTACAATAATGATAAAAAAAAAAAAAAAAATCAAGTCCTGCACTAAATCGATTTCAAATCTGAACTAAGCAGCCCTTTCGGTGACCAAAAACTCGTAAGACTGTAAAAAATTTCTCTGCTTTTAGACAAGTGTCTCATTTAAAAAGAGAACTATGTCACATGGTCCATTAAACTGAGAATATTACTAAAAAACACAGTGATGTATTTGAACATTCTCTGTCGGATCCACCTCTTCATACACCAGGTATCTCAGCAGGGGGTGGAACTAAAATTCTGCAAAGTCTGCCATTTACTTGTAAAAATGATATACGCAAAACAAACAGAAACAGGTGGCTTGTAAAGGAAAGATTGTGGGGGTAATTCAGGAAAGTGCGAACTTACTTGGCGATCAAAATGGTCAGGTCAGCGACCTGCAATGAAACACCGGCGCGCTCTCTGGGGGAATCAGAAATACTAGCGGTGGTGACGTTCCCATAGAGCGGGCTCTGCGTGCCCAAGGTTTGCCACCAATGCACTATACAGTAGCACATCTAGTTCCCTGCTGCACTGAGCAACCCCCTACCCAATTTCCCATAAGTCATACCACAGAACAACACCTGAAAAATCCTGATATCCATAAAGCCAGTTCATTGGCTCCTACTACTAAATGTTCCTTCTCCATCAGACACCCACACTACCTTTAGTGGGGATGTGCACATTGGGATTACAAAGCTAATGCTTAGAGTGCTGACAGTAAGGGAAATTTATCAGCATTGATGGTAAGCTTACTCTTCAGTTATTAATATATTCATACATAAATATATAAAGGGTTGGAGGCCTCTCAGTGGTGTAGGTAATTACCTGTGTAACCCTATATGAAACAAAGAACCAATAAATGACTAATAAAGTTAGAGTGTGCGGTGGCTCAGTGGTTAGCACTGCTGCCTTCCAGCTCTGGGTTCAATTCCACCCTGGACTTCATCTGCAGGGAGTTTGTATGTTCTCCCTGCACCTGCATGGGTTTCCTCCAGGCACTCCGGTTTCCTCCCACAATCCAAATACATACAGTACATCTGTGTCTGTCTATGTGTGTGTGACTGGCTAGGGAAACTACAAACGTTTGTACATTGTAAGCTCCATGGGGCAGGGACTGATGAATCTCTGTAAAGTGCTATGTAATATGTCAGCACTATATAAATAAATACATACATAACAATGCACTTCTTGTGTACATCAAGGAAAGTAAATAAAAATCTTGTTATTTCAAGACATATTTATGGTATATATAAAATCACTGTAAGCTTGGGAATATGGAAGCAGACCCAACATAGAAAGTCATGGAGAAGCTCCTGGATCTATCTGTCTATCTGTAGGAACTTCAGGAAGAAAATCCATATAGAAAAAAACCCAAAACACAAAGACAGACGCAGAGGTCAAGGCAAGCAGGAAAAAAAAAGTCAGTGCATGGCTTAGTTAGTGCACAGTAGGGCAGGCGAGCAAACAGGCTTTAGCTTTTCTCACACTGCTTGGGAATGGCTTGGACATAGATTGCCTATTTAATCACTTTAGACAGATACACCAGGGTGCAGAGAGCATATGCACAGTCACAACACTCCACATACATAATGCACATGCAGTGCTGGGACAGCTGCTAGGTTGTGATGGACCAGAGGAAGTAGGGAGCAGGAGAATGGTCAGTCTTTGTTCGTACACATTTATGCTTTAATATACCTTGGTCTGAAGGATTGGCCATATATAAATATTGGGCTAAAAATAGTTCAATGTTGTAAATACAGCTTTGTTTACCAGTCAAGCAATTTATGAGTCTCTCAACCTTGTTAGTTCTGACTCACATTGTTACTAACTGAATGAACTCATTTGTGTTCATGTAGGAACAGCCATAAAAGCTGGTTTGTGTGCCAACTACCAAGGGATCCAGGTTATTAACGGACCAAACACTGGTGGCGTTAGTCAAAAGAAAGAATTATTTGTAGAGTTGTCTTATAATCTCTAAGAAACAAAATGCAGAAAAACCAGACTGGTGATCTAGTAGTAAGGGTTACCAAACTTCCTTATGACTGACCCAGAAGCAGAGGCAGCTCAAATTGTGTCTTCTACCTGCATAACAGTGCTTTATAGGAGAATTACAGTCAGCAATTATACTTACCTCATCAATGTAGTAGAAGTAGCAGCAGATTATGTGAGTGATGTCGCTCCTCACATAGTACACGCCCCCTCCCGAATTTAACAGAAATTAACCAACTGACCATGTGCAAATCAATTTTTTTCCTATAACCAGAAAGTAACCTGCTGCCGTGATGTATTCATCTCACGATCCTGGGCTGTGGATCGTGAGATGAATACTGATCTTGACACTTAAGGGGGTTATTCACTAAAGTCCAAATTGCTGTGTATAGGTGCGAATTCGCCAGATAAAGACAGTCGCAATAGGCTGCTTCTGTCACAGTCGCGTCCTTATAATGAGAATATTGTCGCAGTCACGACTTTGTTATGGGAAAGTTGTCTCAATGTTAACATTAATAAATGTTGCGACTTTACAATGGGGAAATTGTAGCGGATTTGCTATGGGAATCCGCTGTTTGTGAATTCGACAGTCGAATTTGCATCTTAGTGAATAACCCCCTTCAGTGTATTGCTGCTAGTTTGATGAGGTAATATAATTACTAACTATAGTTCTCCTCTAAGAAATTCTGCAATCTGAAAGTTAATAAACAATTAAGCTAATTTGTTGTCTAATATTATTGTGAATTTTTCCACAGTGCAGTAAAAAAAGAATGCTTCACTCTGGGCTCATTACACTGACCAACATAATTTTTGTTAATGCTCTAGAGTCCACCCACATGCAGATATGCCAGCGTGATGATGTCATTGTGGGGGTCGCATGATAAGGTAGATTGAGAACTACTGACTTAGGGCTAGGTCCACACTAGAGTATTGTGCGCTGCATATTTTGAATGAAAAAAAAAAAACTCAGGCAAAAATACGCTGTGTGTGATCACAACTGTTAAATTCCTATTGAAACTAATCCAGTCACAAAACACGCCGTGTTCCTTATGCTCAAAGAAATAGCGCAGGAAGCGTTCTAGCATAATATGCTCTCAATGGAACGCTCATGTGAATGCTTTTCTTCCATTAGCATGGTTCTCTATGGATTCTCCCTGGCGTCTATTCTGAGCGAATTTTCACTAGAGTTTTGTTTTTACAATACAATACACTAGTGTGAACCTAGCCTTAGAGTATTGGGAACCCAAACATTTGTAATAATTTTTTAATGGGGCTCTTGTTCTGCTCCCAATTTCTTTCTGCTTATTGATTTAAGACCTTTGTTCGTTAGATGTCCCCTGTAAGAAAACACATACGTCATGTGCTTACTAGGAAGAACTGACATATTCTGCATCATCTTCCTGTCTGACATCAGCATAGGTATAGTTGTTACTGCTGCTGTCACAGACAATGAGTAACAACTTTCAGCTGTACCGCGTTAATCACAGTAATAACATCTGCACATATAATGTATAAATGTAAATGTTTATAAACAAAAGCCGCAATCCCTATTTTTTTGTTGATAATTTATGTAACTAGGACATATTTATAATGTTTAGAATCCTTTAACCACATATTACATTTCCTTTTATATTTTTCTTAGCAAAATTTGTAACAAATAAGGATGATCAAGACTCCTACTCGTAGCATGTCAGAAATTCAGATGAAAACATTATTTTAGTACATTTCAGAGTTTACTCACCTTATGGGGTCAAATTGCATAGCTGACCGTTTTGTGCCTTCTGGTTGCAGAGCGCCCTCTATAAGGTTCTTTAGCACTTCACGATACTCAGCGTCCAGGCAGGGCAACGCTTCTTGCAGTTTTGTGAGGACTATTAAGTATTTGCTCTCTATTTGGCAGTTTTTGGCTTCCAAGTAGGAGCACTGTAATAAATCCAATGAAAACACATACAAGTCATTCACAGTTGCATTTGTGCTAACAGATTAGGTGACAATTAAGGAACTCCAAGAATGCAGAAATTGATGAGAGCAAGACCACATTTTCTAGCTACTGCTCATGTGTAATACTCTAAAAAGATCAGTTTCAGTTTCCAAAAAAACATATTCAATGTGCTGAAGAAATGCCTTACACATTCGCCATTGTACTTCTTTATAATCAGTCACCCATTATTCAAACAAATATATAAAAAATGATAATTCTAGAATATCAGCATGAATATGGTTTGGCCATTAATTAAGTTTGTGGCAATATTGAATTAGTGCACGTCTGTAGTCCAAAGTTTTTTTTTAGCAAAATATAGATTTGTCTTACTCAGCCCGAGGGTACCTAAGAACCCTAATATGGTATGCACCAGGTATTATTCGCTATTATTTATAGTGATGTTAATATTTAGTGCTGACATTTTTTATGACTCAACATATAGGAGTCGGCAAAGTGCGGTTTGCAACAAACATGCGGCTCTTTAGCCGTCTTGTCGTGGCTTGGAGCACATCTCCCTAGCCCCGCCCGTGACCTCCAACGATTCTTCTCATTGAATGTTGATAAGTCATGTGATTCTTCTAAATTTGTCGACCCCTGCATCTAGTAAAACGCTACCAGTGTTGTTGGGGTATAGCAGAAACCCATGTGGACCTAGGGAGAATGTACTGTATAAACTTTCATGCAATGATTGCCCTTGTTAGAAGGGAATTCAGGACACCAGGGGCAAGTCACTGAACCTTGTCTCCTACAGTAACCAAAGGAAGTATAGTTCTAGCACAACTAAAACTGACAGTGGAGTTATCATGATGGTGACTCCAATTCAGTTTCTGCAAACTATCAGTTAAAGGAAGCGTCCAGTCCCCAGCAGTTATTTGCCTGTCTGTCACTATTAAATCAATATTCATGCAATATATTTGATTTACATCTATTTTCAGATTATAAACATTTTATCTTAGAATATCCTTGTCTTTGTCATCTACCTACTCTTTAGCAGGAATGTTAAATCAGGAAAATAAATGAAAAGGCTTGAGTATTCTGTATAACCAATCAGAATCTTGCAGATGTCCAGCTTCACAGAGCTACTGCCCCCACCTGCTTCTCTCTGCTCTGTTTTATTTCAGAATTCTCAAGACTGTGAATCAAGTCAATAGCACAAGATTTCACACTGATCAGCTATAGAAGAAGTTGGTCAAAGAGGAGGCGCTTCTGTAAGAAGTATATATATATATATATATATATATATATATATATACATACACAGAGAGAGAGAGAGAGAGAGAGAGATCAAATAGAAGGGTGTCATTTGAGAAAGGGCTCATTTAGCCTGAAACATGTCAAGTATGTATGTAGAATTTAATTTATAAGGCGCCACAAATTTACACAGCACTGTACAATTCAGCAATGCAATTACAATACAGACATGGGAAAAGTGGATAACACAATATAAGTATAATATCACAAGGATATTTCACTGTAAGTGCTAGGTTAAGGTTGACACAGGAGCCTGCCCCATAGAGCTTACAGTCTAAATGGGAGAAAGACTTACATACACAGATAGAAGGGTACTAAGAGCTGCAACAATGTGTGGAAACACATAAATAAATACAAATATTAAACATAAAAAACTAATTATGGATTAAATAAATTAAATACATAAAAATCTGTGATAAATATCAGTGCTAGTGCTCCAAGAGGTAGGACTTCAGTTTGGTTTTAAAGGTGCAGAGGGAATGTTCCTGGTGAAGATAAAGGGGTAGAGAATTCCAGATGTGGGGGCAGAAAGAGAAAAAGGTTTAAGACGAGAAAGGACAGTACTGCTATGTGGCATGCAAAGCTGGTTGTTTTGGGAGGAACGCAGTTGAGGTTGAGAAACGTACTGGCATACAAGTGGAGTAGATGTAAGGAGGGGCAACAGAGTGAAATGCCTTAAATGTCAAAAGGAGAACATTGTAAATTATACGTTTGCTTAAGAGAGCCAAGCAGCAGAGAGAGATTGGGAGAAAGGCTGTCCCACTCTGGGGAGAGAGGGAGAGAATTTTGGCCGCAGTGTTTAGAATAGACGAGTGGGGAGAGGTAGGAAGCTGAATGCCAGATAGAAGAACACTGTAGTAGTCCAAGCGGGATAGGACGAGAACATGCATGAAGGTGTTAGCAGTGGCGCAAGGGGTGGATCTTGGCAATATTGCGAAGGAAAAATTGTCAGGTTTTAGCAGTGGTAGAGATGTGTTTAGAGAAAGAGCCAAAAGAGTAAAAAGTCACCCCAAGACAACATACAGAGGTTACAGGGTTGATAATCGCATCAACTAGAATGGAAAAGGTAGGAACGGGACGAGGTTTGGGTGGAAAGATAATCAATGTCATGATGAAGTTCATATTAAAGATGGTGTAGTTACACTACAATTGCTTCAAATACACATTGTTCTTTCAGATAGATAGATAGATAGATAGATAGATAGATAGAGAGACAGAGAGACAGATAGATGGATAATAGCTCATGCACACAATGATTTTAAGCAAAAAACAAAACCTTTAATAGAAAAATTAACCCATCAATGTTTTGGCCCACAAGTTGGGCTTTTATCGAGACAAACATCACAATCAGAATTACGTGCTTAAATAGGCACCTCATAGTTCAAAGAATTCACCACCTACAGAATAAAACATTAGTGACCCCTAGAGGCATAAAACACCTGTACATATATCTTCTGGTAACAACTGGCAAAATTTCTACTGCATATGGTATAATCAATCCTGTAACATGGATATTTAAATAATTAGTAACTACAATTGCTGTTAAAGGCAAAGAAAATTACATATTAATCTTACTTTGCCTTTAACAGCAACTGTATTTACTAATTGTAAATACATATATATCCACGTGCACCTTTAACGCAAGGAGGAGAGTGCTGTTTTAACCTTCTTTGGATATATATATTTCAAAAATCATTTATTTAACAGAGATAATTACATGTCAAATAACTGTTGGAGGCTGGACTGTTCTTTAAGGAATCAGTCTAACATACTCAGATAAATAAGCTAATTCTAAATGCCAAAAAAACCACAGCATTCTAGAATAGTCAAATAGTTCTGGGTTCAGTTCCACCCTGGACATCATCTGCATGGAGTTTGTATGTTCTCCCCGCACCTGCGTGGGTTTCCTCTGGGTACTGTCTGTCTATGTGTGTGACTGAATACGGAAACTAGATTGTAAGTTCCGCGGGGCAGGAACTAAAGTGAATGATGAATCTCAGTAAAGCTCTGTGTAATATAGTAGCGCTATATAAATGAATACTATACAACGCGACACAATTAAATGAATTTTCATGCAAATAAAAGTCAGTCTCTAAAGTATTATCCGATCACATATTTTTTTACTCAATCCAGTCTGTCACAATGACTGCATATAGTCATATTCACTAAAGAACAGGGAGGCAAACAGAGATGAACTCTGGAATGAATACATTTTTACCAAAATATGAATGTCAGGTCAAAAAAAAAACAAGGAGCTTTTTGTACGTCTTGGTTTAGATCCATAGCTTTATATTTATTAATTATTATTATCACCTACCCTCAAAATAATTCTTGATCAAACTGTACGTAGATAATTGTGAAAAATAAATTGCCTGAAACAAGCAGTTTAGTCATTTGCAATTCAAAATACCCTCAGTAATACAGTAAATAAATCAGATGTCAACTGCAAAGCCTGGAGACATCTGTATGCCCAGATCTCCTGGGGAGAGTTGTATACTGAACAGATGTGGGATCCCTCATTAATGAGCTGGTGCACCCCTGAGTCCCCCTGCCTATATGAAGGAAATCCCCTTGCCCTGAGAAAACTCTGGTTGTATCAAAAATTTTTGGAGAGTGCTTCTAGCTAATTAAATCATGGAACCACTATTTAAAAAGCTTTTTTATATATAGTTATTATTGCTGAAAGATATTTTGCCACTTGCATTGTCAATACTTACATTTTGGCTGTGGGCATTGTTTTCCCTCATAGGCAGCAAGAAAACAGGAAAAAGCCTTGCAGATAAGACCATTCATACTTTAAACTGAACAGCATTTGAATTAGTTATAAATAGATATAAATTGGGAAACTGAAACCTGTAGATCCCATAAAGGAAATAGGTTTTTGTCA
>WMED01013879.1:0-14246 GCA_019650415.1 Pipa parva | reverse complement strand
TTGCCAGCACTGGAACGCCAGGAAGGCCCGAGACCGAGGTAAATACCGTTACACTTATAGAATATCCTTATGCATTTTTATAAATTATATTATACTATTATCCCAAGTAACAAATAATAACTTTGTTTTGTTACTTGTATTTAATTTATTTAGTAAAAATCAGAAATATACATATAGATAGGTACATTTTAGCTGAATGCACTGAAACTGGGTGACATCCAAGGATTTCTGAGTTGTGAAAGTGTGTTGGTCTATTTCCCTAGTATGAGGATAATTGGCTCTAGCCTCATGGGTTTTTTGCCTTCCTCTGGATCAACATTGCAGGAAAATAGGCTGAACTGGATGGACTTGTGTCTTTTTTCAGCCTTATAAACTATGTTACTATGTTATTTGTAATCTCTGGTGCAGAATATAAGGCAGCAGTTTGTGATAGTCAGAGACACAAAAACATCAGGGACATAAGATGGGTCAATGAATCCTATCGTATATAGGTTCTCCCTGGGTCTGAGATGGACATTTTTAGTAGATATTAAAGCTCAGGTTCCTTCGTTGAAGAACCGTGAAATCTCCCATAGGTATATTCCACATTCATGTAAAAAGAAGAAACCTCCCAAATGCAGCTGTACAAGAGTTCTAGATAAAGGGCAAGACGCCCGTAACATGTAGTGTAATTTCACTTCATTACTCAATAAAGGGTTTCCGCACAGCTGCATTTGCGAGGTTTCTTTTTGTTTCATGAATGTAGAATAAGATGGGGAAGTAGAAGAAAAAAGGGGGACAGGGATCAGGATTGTGCTGACAATATGTGAAGAAAAGATCTGACCTGGCAATCTATGAACAACAGTTCTGCAAGCACAGGAACTGATACTCTAAAGAAATAACATTTCACCTGCAAAAGATCTGAAATTTTAAAGAGAAAATTACTTGCAGAACAGTTGATAATATAATGTAGGAAACTATTTACTTGGACAAGAGATTACAATTAATAGATCACATGTACATGGGAAGTCAACCTAAGTTGTATGAATAAGAAAATGATACTGTAAAACTCAATACCACTTACTTAAACATGAACTAAGACGATTTGTACATTTGAAACCTCTAACAATCTGAAATATTAACACAAAATAGAAAAAAAAAAAGCCAAAGACCATTTAGGTTAATCAAAAAAAAAATACATGTAAGATAAAAACAGAGGAAAAAAAATCATAATTATTATAATTTATGACCAGGAATGATGCATGCACAACAACTATTAATATATATCAAGCCACCATTTACACAAGAGATTCCAAGTGCATTTACTTGAACAAGCGCTAACAGTCTAAGCAGAATTTTACTTGCTTTTGACGGGAAGATTTGCGAGAGACATCTTCGTGCACAAGAAGAGACTAGGAAAAGAAAACATGCCCCTTAGTGAAACCCCATATTTCATTTTATTGTTCCTTTACTGATACAAAACTAGAACAAAAATAAAATTGTAATAAGGATTTCAACTTGCTTATGTTTCTAACCCAATAAAACATTTACATTTATAAAGAAATATACTATGGTTCCCTAATTAACTTGTCCTTTTAAATGTTTTCATTGAAGAAACAATGTTTTGTTTTACGTAATAATAAACTGAAGTTATAAGTGGAAGGTTTTCTTTCAGTGCTTGGAAAAACATCTGTATTCCTCATGTCTTCACTATTTTTGAAAAACAATCTATAGTGTGATTTGCGCATGATTCATGGTTACAGCTTTGACAGTTTTATGTACAATCACAGAGTAAAATGTGACTTCAATGGTAATCTGAGTTGAATTCTTTGGTAAGTAGCATTCCTGCTGTGCTGGATGACTATAAAACAGAAAGGTGTAATTGTTATTGTAGTCACCCCCAGTGTATTGGTGAATGTGATATTAGGCATAGGATACAAAGTGCAACATTGTCCTGAAACAATTACAGCTTTGATTTTAGCTAATGGGAATTATTAAATTTCTTCAACCAAAATATGCAGTTTGATAAAATGCTAGTAGCAAAAAAATAAGGATGACAATTGTAATTGTCACTAATTTGTGATAAAACATGCATTAATAAGAGACTGAATAATACTGAAATTTCAGATTGTTATATATTGCTCACTGTAGCTATAATTCCTACAGTCCTCTGTGAAATAACGTTGTACAGGACAAATTGTGCTCCATCATCCTGCAGACTTGAAATATACAATAAAATCATTCATCATCACAAATATTAAGGGACTTAAATCCTTACCAAGAATTAAGCCTGCAATTATGTCCCTTATGCTTAATATACCTGCTTAGAGTCATTCCACTCCCTAACAGTAACCATCTGTACCTCCATCTTTCAGCTATTGGTTGGCTTTTTTCCTTGAGCCTCTGGATTAGCACATGCTCAATGTGTACTTCTTGTGTACTGAGGCAAAATAGGCTGACTACAAATTCAATTTTAGATTGTTGATAATAGTGACATAAAGTCCAAGAAAAAGTCCATTCAGTAAAGCTTATTATTCCATAATGTTGATCCAGAGCAAGGCATCTTAGGGGAGATCTCTGTATTAACCCTTGGTACATTAATTCATTTTTTTTATGACACCCCTAAACCCTATGTCATCTTTTGTCAAAACTAAATAACTACAATTTTTATAATCTGTCTTGGTGCTGTAGTTCATGTACTGTTATTTTTTTACTTTTGTTTGTGTATCTTTTAACCCACTTAAGTGAGTCTTTTTTTTTGCCCACAACTGAACACATATTTCAATCACTCCAGTTTTAATAATATTTATTTCTACTGCAGTTTGCTCATTCCATTTATTACATTAGTTTCCCTCCTTTGAACCCATTGAAGCTCTACTACATTTTTAATGTGCACTGGTGCCTAAAACTGCACACAATATTCCTTGTGTAAATGATGATGTAAGGTATCGGTACTTACCCAGGCGTTCTGTTCCAGCGCCTTGTCCATTGCAGCTTTGGGTGCGCTACGTCTCCTCCTCGGTGCGGCCATTGGGCGTGCGCGCAGACATCACAGTGCGCATGTCGCGGCGGTGCACTTTTTGAAATCTGCCGGCGCGAACATCTGACAGGCTCCTTGCCTATATAAGGCAGCCTGTCTGATGGTTCAGCGTCTGAGTATAGGTTTCCCCTGCTAATCAAATGCTTGACCCCGTTCCTAGTTTTTGTTCTCCATTAAAGTATAGTTCATTGCACCATAGTTACCCTGCCATTGTTCCTGCCATTGCCTTCGTACCTGCCTTTGTTCCTGCTTCTAAGCCAGCCATTGTTCCTGCTTCTGAGCCAGCCATTGTTCCTGCTTCTGAGCCAGCCATTGTTCCTGCTTCTGAGCCAGCCATTGTTCCTCCTTCTGAACCAGCCATTGTTCCTGCTTCTGAACCAGCCATTGTTCCTGCTTCTGAACCAGCCATTGTTCCTGCCTTACTTGTCTGGGCTCCCTGCCTGTTTGGTCCATCTTAGGAATTGTACTTTATCTCTTTTCTGGTAACTCAGTCCTAGGGGCCGTGACCTGGGTTCCCTCTGCAGTGAAATCCTCCTTGCAGGGAATCTAGGCGAAGACCGGGGGTTCCTTAGACTCCGCGCCCTAGTGTCTGTTTGCCTTTACGGAGTTTACGGCAGCTTCCTCCTTCTCTTAAGTGTACATTACCAGCAAACCTAACAGATGACTGACTTGTAAAGTAGTATAACTAAGTTCTCTTCATGTGCTTCTGTGCTCCTTTTGATGTGCCCCATGATCCTATTTACCAGTTACTTGACACTGATTGGTACAGTAAAGTTTATTGTTGCTTAAAGCAAGTTGCCATATTGCCTTCTTTTCAGAGAAGCCCTGTCAGTATCCCTAATTCACTTGTCTTTACAAATAGAAATTTGTGTATGCACACCTGTCCACCACAGAAAATTTGCGTTTCATAAAATGATGACCAATGATGTTCCTGCCATACAGACATGATGTAATCGGTAAATAAAAATTTGTTGTGAAACTGAATGTAAATTAACTACATTGCAGAAAATAACAATCTTTGATGAATATGAAAAGTTGGATAAGTGATGAATTGTCCCAAATTCATGCATTTATATGACAATTTGCACTTTGATAAATGTGCCCCATACAGTTTTCAAAGAACGACTCTTTAAATATACAATTTTGGCATTTGCATGAAAGTCTCAAGCACTATTCTAATAAGCTCACCAAGCTGCACTAATGAAACTAATAGTTTATTTCTGTTATTAAAATAACCTGCATTTCCATTATAAGGAAAGAAAGCACTGTTAAGCTAATGGTAAAGCAGAAGCAGGGATATCATACCCTATGCAAACATGTAATTCTGAATAAAATTACTATAACTTTCAGAACTAAACTAAAGTTTTTTCAGCACTAATCTAAAGGGACACTAAAACCTAATTAACAAAAAAATTCATAATAAATGTGTATTAAAAAGCTAAATTTAAGATTGCTAGTTGTAAGCTCTTAGTTACGGTGCACAATTATTTATGTTCTTAACTCATTTATATATATTCCTAATATAATGCATTTTACAGCCGCCTACTAGATTCGCCCCCTGACCCTGCTGGGTTCACTTGCTTGAGTCTGATTGGACTTTTCATTGCATCTATTCAATCAGCTACAGGGGAACTGAACATTCTTATGTGCACAGTTGATGATTAATTATAAAATGTGTTACAATGCAATAAGAATAATTCCCTGTTTCCAGTAACCTATTATCTATAATTTCTAATATTCCTGGTCTATATTTAACTCTTTTAGGGGCTGCACCATGAAAAGTCCTACAAATTCCTCAGAACGAGAGTTCCACAGTCTCACTGCACTATTCTTTTTTTTTGTATTTTTACTCATTTATATAGCGCTGATATATTACGCATCTTTTTACAGAGTTTTGTCATGGAGCTTACAATCTACAGTAGTTTCCCTATTCAGTCACACACACATAGACAGACACAGATACATGTTTTTGAATTGTGAGAGGAAACCCATGCAGGAGCAGGGAGAACATAAAAACTCCAAGCAGATGAAGTCCAAGGTGGAACTGAACCCAGAAGCCAGCACTGCAAGGCAGCAGTGACAACCACTCAGCCACTGTTGGATGCCTGTAGGTTGGTGCAGAAATCTTCTTTCAGCTAGATTCAGAGGATGCCCCATTATCATGGTTACAGTCCTAGTTATAATTACATTATGCGAGAAATTTCTGTACTGACCTTTGTTATATATATTATCTGTTATTGTGAAAATCCTAAATCATATGTTGTTAAAAATTGAATACCCCAATTTTGATCATCTTTCTAGGTACTGTAGTCCGCTCATTTTATTTTTTCACTTTCTTTGCTAATATTCTGTGTGTCTTACTATTGATTTATAAAGTGTTATCATCATAATCAATCTGCCCTTTTTGATGCACCCATTAATCCCATTTGCTTGGCAGCAGTTGCTTCACACAGGTTAACTATTACTAGTTCTTTTCCATGTCATTTTTACCCAGAGTTCCCCCATTTATTGAAAAAATAGTCGTGTATGTATTTTCCCTTCTCACATTTTTCAGTATTAAACCTTTTTTGCCACTTGGCCAAGACTTAAGTCTGACCATGCCCATTTTGAATAGAATTCTGCCCTTTTTTGTGGTAATTAGTTTACACAGTATATTATAATCTCTATAAAATTAAAACTTACTGTGCAATCCATCTACAACATCATTACTAAATATTGGCAAGTGGTTGTCTTCATGCCATGACACACCATGATTAAGAGCCTACTGCTCGAAACGCGTAGGCAATGTTTGTATTTAAATTCTACTTTTAACTATACGGAATAAAGAAGTTCTCTTAAAACTACAAGGAGTGCTGGAGTTAAATTTTCTTCAGACAAGAAAACACAAGATAGGAACACTGAATGCAGCATCAATATTTATAGCTGGAAATAATCTTGTGCACTCTGTTACTTTGGAGTGTTTGGTGATTTTGCACTTATAAGTAACCATAGATATTACATGTATATAGATAGTTTTAATTGTGAATTTTCAAAGAAATATTGTCTTTGCATTTTTATCATGACCCCAGCAGAAACTGCAGAATTCTAAGAAGGTACAACTGAGCACTCTTTCTAGTTTGTGGTGTTTGGCGATGATATATTTATGTATGCATACATATTGGACATCGTTTTGTTCATGAGACATGTTCATGAGTTCATGTTTAGATTTTTTTATTGATAGTTTTTAGTTTGTTTAGTGTTGGGTTTTTTAGTGTTGGACTTTTAGTGTGGTTTTTTTTTGTGTTGTTTTTTAATGGTAGGTTAAATTGGATTTTAGTATTAGTTGGAATTAGTTTGTTATTGGTATTTTGTTGGTTTGATTTTATCGTTATTAATGTTTGTTTTCAGATTGTACATTTGTTTGTGTATTTGGGTTTTTATTTATTTTGTTTTATAGTTGGTATGAAGGACTGACACCCCACTAGTTAAGGGGTCTGGGTCCCACCTCAGTCCTCTCACCCCATGTTTAGGTAGGAATCGAGGACCTTAAGTAGGGACATAATTAAGTTAGGGACCCCAACCTCATAGCGCTCCAGTGGGACCCCTCCCAGTAGCAATCCCACCACCTCCACATAGTGGTTGGTGGGAGTGGGGGGTATAGAGGTCTCAGGGACCCCTACTTTATTTTATTTATTTCCCCAATACCCCACAGGGACATGGGGATAGGGGAAGAGGAGTGGCTCCTAGGGAGGGTGCTGGGGGAAGGTGATCCCAGGGACCCTTTCTTTTTAATCATACATGCCGCCCTAACCCAATGGGATACAGAGGGTCAGGGAAGCGACTCCATATTAGTCACTTCCTTCACTTAGCAATCCCCTCACCCAGCCTAGTGCTAAGTGAGGGGTGATACTGGGGGGAGGGGTGGGGGTCCAAGGGATCCCTCCTAGCTGGGGTTTAATTAGTTTATAGTAATTATTTAGATAGTGCTAATATTACAGTAATGCTATGGAAATAATTGTGTTTTAAATCATTAACCACTTACTTTCCAGTTAATGATTTTTAATGTATTTAAAGGTAGTTTAGGGATTTATATTATTAGTATTAATTGTCTATACATTGTTGCAGTTAGTGTCTGTTGTGGGATACTTTTTTTTATGTAGTTGTGTTCATTTAGTAACAGTTTGCAGCATTTGATGTGTTAGAGCAGCATTCGGCAACCCATGGCTCTCGAGCCAGCTGTGGCTCTGTTGATGGCTGCATCTGGCTCTTTGACTGTAGCGTGCGGTTCTCACATACAAGCACCACTCATTACAGTCTGCAAGCTAATCAGCAAGTGCTGTAGAGCCAAAACTCTCTCAGCAATCCGGAGTTGCTGACGTCACATATGACATCAGTGGCTCTGGATTCAAAAGGGCTGAGCAGAGCCGCACATATATGTCTCTCTCTGCCAAAAAGGTTGCCGACCCCTGTGTTATAGATTGCTTTTTGATGTTAACGCTTCAGTTTAGCATGGGTCTGAATGGGTTTCGTCAGGTATAGGGAGGCAAATCATTTTGAATAATAAGTATGAGCGTAGTAAGCAAGACAAGTTTATTAAATAGCTCTTGAGTGATATCAGTTACTGAATGTTTGAACAATATTGCTCAAAATAGGCAATGAAAATGAAAATCAATTCGACTTCAGTAAATATGCCCTATTGTATCTGTTCATAAGACAATGCTTCTTTATTATTCAGGAAACCATTAATTACCACAAGGATTTGTGTCTATATTTCTGAATCCACAACATAAACCATAGCATGTCTTGGAATTCCACAACACTATGAATCCAGGAATCTGCATCCACAACAGATGAAGATGTATACTTTCAGAAAATATATTAACAGATATCCTAAAGATATTGAATGTTTTGGATAAAAAAAAACTACCAGTTTTTTTCCATTGAAATTGACCTTGCACTTGTGCTTTATTGGAGGTGCTGGGCATTTGTACCCTTATATGTATTCACACTTTTTGGATATTGGTCTATACAGGAGACATTATTTATTCAGATTTAATTTTGTTTTATTTGAGTCAAGGCACATTTTGTGAGGGTGTTTAAAAAGGTAAAGAATGTTTTGACTGAAATTTCAAAGGAATCATTTGAGCTGCAGCACTTAGTTTAGTTAAAAATTCTCTTACTTATCTACTTTACAGTTCTTTGTGACCATGTATTTCAATTATCCATTCCTTTCATGTATTGTTCTGTTAAGGAGATAGTCCTGTCATATTTAGCTTGTTTTTGTGGTTCACATGTTGATATTTTAAGAAAATGTTGTTTTGTCCCAGAATTTTTTTTTTTCAGAAATCTGTGAGGAACAAGGGAATTCTGTTTCCATAAATCTGTGTTGACAACAAGCTGGGCATACCACATTAGCGAATGTGTGTACTTTTCAAACATATATGCAGTCATTTCTTTTTAGTTGAAAGTAACCTTGTGTCTACTTTCTAGTTGAGGCTGTTTGGCATAAACTATTTCAAGTTTCCATGTATACTGAGTGTTGTTCTGTTATTTTCTATACTGATAACAAAATGTGGAAAAACAAAAAAGTGCCTGATTGGCCACTTAAAGGGGCACTATAGTGCTGAGATAACTGCACACAGACATATAAAACTCATTTATACTAAGCCAATTGCTGACACAAATAGTTAAAAAAAAAGTTTAGGGAAGAAATAATACTTGCCGTTTGTTTGCATTAATTTTTATGAGAGCTGACATTTTCATCTCCCTCTCCTTTCTGTTCTGCGTAAGAAGAAAAAGCTGCCTGACTGCTATTGGTTAAGCAGTGTGCTAACCTTTACGTTAGATAAATTAAGTTGGAATGCAGGAGTGCAGGAGATTACAGAGGGAAAGCTGACTTGTGCACATGTGCTAAGTAGTAAGTAGGGCAGAAATGTCCAGGGGAGGGTACCTTTTCATGGAAAACTGGGCAGTACATGTTACACACACATTTCCTGTTGTGGGAGTTTATCTTTGCTGCCTATTCAATCATTCTGCGTCACATGACAAAACTACTGGGGAGAAACGCTTCTCACTAAGGTATTATACTGCATATGTAAAAATGTCACTTGACTATAGTTGCCTTTTAAAGGATTATACCGCATGTTTGGAAATTTAAAAAAATCATTGTCATGTAATTTTAATCTGGCAAGCGCCAGACAGTAATTACTTTTACCATGATTCAAAATATATTTAAAACTGAAACTCTGTTTTGATTTTATGCAGCTGTTGTCAATGACCCTGACGGGTTTAGCGTACAAAATTGTACAAAAAGTCCTAATGCTTGTTCTCAGATGCTTCATTTCTTATGTATCTGTGAGAAAGAAGGGTATATTGATTAAATTAGGAATTTGCCATTTTCACCTTAGTAAATAACTGGTAGTGGTGTAACAAAAGAAACAAGTTGCCACTTTTATTTTCATTTCTGGCTTCACCAACAAAAACAAAATTGTTTCAAAATATACCCATGCTTAATAGCACATACTGTGCTGTAAATGATGAGGAAGGCACAGCCATACATTTTAATAAGACTTTCATACATTGTTACTTCAAATATAATGAGCCTACTGCATCTAGCAATTAGTTACGTTTCCCTGGGAAAAAAAACAAGCCGTATATTTTAAGATCCATCTTCATATCATTGATGTTATTGTTCTTGGGAGCAGAAAGAAAATGTATTTGCAAATTTATTTTCTGTTTAGAAATTTATGTGAATTGTCTTTTTTAATATTGTAAAAGGTGGAGGGTCATTTGTATTTGCTTAAGTCAAAATGACTACTTATCCCCTGTGGAAAACTAATTTCTTGTTTTATCTTGCCAAGAAAAATGACCCAGTGCTTGTTTGAATGTAGCAGAAGCAACTATTCTAAGAGCTCTGAAACATAACTGCTTCTCTGCTCCATTGTATTTAAATGCCTGGCTGAGTGGCCTTCAGTCTTGGTTTACTGAAGCAAGATATTTGGCAGACTTAGAAAAAAATCTACTTATCATGCATCTGGCAGTGTACCAAGAATTCACATGCTCAGAAGCACTCTCTAAAGTGTGCAAATTGAAATTTTATCCTTTGAAAAAAAAAAAAAAAAAATCCTGAACAAAGTGTGCTTTACATTTCAAATTTTAAGAATTAAAAATTGCAGGCTTCAAGACATTGCTACAAACTCATTGTGGAAAAAGTGATTTTTTTTTTTATAATAAAAAATGAGCTTTCTGATATTTTTAGACAATGATATATACAGAACTGGTGACCGATATTCTTCATTTAACTATACAAATATCAATAATGACATTACAATGCCAGATTCATGGAATGACAGTTGCCTGTATTGTTCATAATTCTATACAGCTTTTAGCACTCTGGAGGTGCTGAAACAATGTTAGATTTTAGGTCTAGGATTTCTTCTTCTTTTTTTCCTGACTAGTTTTAGAGTTATAAGTCCCCCAAAAAATTAACCTTTTGTGTCATTTGAATATGTTTGTTATCAGATCAAAATGTTTCAGCCCCCCTGCCTGTTTCTGCCCCAAGGAACTGGGTGGAAGGTTTTACCCTATAGGACACTACAGACTAATGTCTTTTAGAAACAATCAGAAGAATTCATTATAAAGTGAAATCATTTACAGAGATCTAGTGACCCATAGTAACCAATCAACTCTTAGGGGGTAATTCATCAAGAAGCGAAGTGAGCTACGATCCGTTCGTCTCACTTCGCTAATAGTAGTATGTGCATGCTGATGTCCTGTACGCGGACATCAGCATGCGCATTAAAGGGATTCCAGTCCCGGCGAGGAGACTCGAGTGCTCTCGCCGAGACTGGAATCCCTTTAATGAACTCACTGATGTCCGCGTGCAGGACATCAGCGGGCGCATAACACCATGTGCGAAGTGAGCCGAAGGCTTCACAGCTCACTTCGCACAATGGTGAATTAGGCTGTCAAACTGTGAGAGAAATATAAAACAATATCTATTAGACAGTACACTATCAGGTCAGAATCACTGTCAAATTAGCTAGTGTGAAACTGACAAAACTTCAGTAGCACTGGTACCAGTGACGAATTGTGTTTGTTTTACTCTGTTTGGCAAGAAGTCTTTCTATCTCCAGTTTTATATCTCTTGTGTTTTGCCTTCATTAGTTTCCCTTAGTAATAGTTTAAATGCTTTCTTTTTGTTTTGTATTATATGTATTTATTTATTACTGGTTTCTCCAGTTTTTAACTCTTTTATTTTTATTTATGAGTTATGCGTCTGAATATTTAAGACGCTTTTAAAAATATCCCATTTATTCAGTGTCTGTACTCTTAGTTTTGAGGACAAATCTCTAGGTTAATAGAATGTTTAGCTTCTTGAGGGCCAATGTTTTTGAGGCCACCTGACAAAAAGTCTCAAAAGACAAATGAAATTAGGTATTATATATTATACAGGTAGAAAGGTATTACATATTATACTAAGGTTACTATTTCCTAGGTGCCACCAGCCCACACCTTTGTTATTTTGTCAGGCACGCTGAATAAAACGTGACTCTCGTTAGGAGGTAGAACACTGCAAGGATCTAAAATTAAGATCCTCCCACTTCCCTTTTATCCCTGCCACTTCTCATTTCCAGTCAGTTTTTAGTTTGTCCTATGCACAGGAAGGTTCACAGGACAGACTTCTAGTGAGGTTCTTTGTTGAAAGGATTACATCAGTCAGAAATTAGTGCTGACACCAGAGGTGACACCTCAAGTCAGTATCACATTTTTATTTTGAAGACTGAGACCCCTACATAGAATCCCCACTGGATGACCTTTAACACTGGATTTATTCAGATGGATGGGCATAGCAATCATTTTCCTGTCTCTCCTCTATGTATGCAGTAGAGTACAGCATGGTGACCACTATGGGACTGTGAGGGGTAAGTACAATAAATCTCCTTAAATCCACTGCTCTGACCTGATGAAGATGGAATATCTCTCGAAAAGCTTGTCTTATACAATGAACTGTTAGTCCAAATAAAGTATCATATAATACTACAGTACTCATCTTTATTAATTCCTGAAATCCTCCCTAAAAAATAAAGAATCCCCCTTCAGTAATCTTTAGATTACTAATTTAAAAAAATAAAGAAAATGTCTCTTTAAGAGCCATTTACTCTATGCCGCTTTCCCATGGGATCAAAAGACGACCAGCAGGGCATAAATGACAATGGAAAAAACTTCTCCTTTTGCCATTAAGGTCCACTTCACCAGAGCTATAAATATTTATTATAAACCTTGCAAATCTGGCATCTGCTGATGAGCTGTGTAAGAAGGCTTCCTGGTCATCTTTGTATTTATTTACCAAATAAAGTTTAGTGCCCACTTAAGGGTGAAATTTATTAAAGTTGGAAGGACCAGCGGTCTTTCTGACTTTACCAAGAGAAATCTTGTTTTGTCCTCCTAAGATTTCTTTAGAGATCTCAAGATCGAGTTTTTCGATCTCGAGTTTTTGAATTTTTTTTCCATGGAAGGTAGCCATACTTTACATTAGTAGCATGACTTGACTACCTTTCCATTGAAAACATTGAAAACTCAAGAACAAAAAACTCAATCTTGAGATCTCAAAAGAAATCTTGCAAGAACAAAACAAGATTTCTCTCAGTAAAATCAGAAAGACCCAGAGTGGTCTTTCTGACTTTAATAAATTTCACCCTTTACACTTCTTGGGAAGCAGCATTTGGACGTAAAGTCCTTCAGTCCATGGTTCAGACCTAACCTGTTCCATAAGGATCCACCCTCTTGGGACACTTTGGGATGTCCTAGTATTTTTGTGTTCCTCACGACGTAAGAGTAAAAGAGATTTATTAATTGCCGTTAACTCGGTTTCTTTTAGTCATCGGTGGATACAGGACTTCCCTCCCTGCTGTGCCATGTTCTAATGATTTTGTTGTGGTTTTAATATTGTTAACCATATTATTTATATTTCTGCCTGTGCAGTCTCTGGTAGTTGCAACTGACTGAAAGGGGAAGTGGCAGGGATAAAAAGGAAATGGGAGGATCTTAGTTTCAGATCCTTGACGTGTCATACCTTCTGTCTTACCTTTTACCCAGTGCTCCTATGTTCCCTATGACTAATTAAAAATGAATTAACGGTAAGTTATACATCTTTATTTTTAGATGAATGTGAAGATTTTAAAGGTAAAGGAAGCATCACTATAGAAAACAATCTTCTGGCAATGAGTTGATATAATACTCTAGTTAAGAGGGGAAATAAAAACATGGATATGCCTTGGTAACTGTGTACTGTATTCTTACTTAATGCATAGTGACTATCCACCATGTTGGAGAGGCTTAACTTTTAATATCATTCAGCCTTTTCTTACAACTGTCCTTGTTCTGTTTAAACTGAGAATAACATCACATTACATCATACAAGTTGTCACATGATTTATTTTTTTTTGCAGTCTGTTAGGGAAGTTAGCTTGCGCTCCAATAAAATGGGCCAGTGGAGCTACTTGTGATGGTGCTATTGAAATTGCACACAGATGATTGATCTGGTTTGAAATACTGCAAAGTGACTAACTTAGGTAACAGATATCATTACCCTAAGTTAAATTTCTGCCCCATAAACTAACAATTTGCAATGCTTTAACTACTAATTGCGTTAGTATCCTAACTCTGTACTCACATTCCTCTCATGTGGTCCATTAAATCCCCAACTCAGAATTATAAATCTGTTTACCATCTGTTTACCCTTCCCTTAACACATTCTCTGGGCAATCCTTTAAGGCCAATGTCTCACAAAAGAAGTGCTCAATAATTCTACTGTTGATTCCCATTTACAGAGTCTCCCATTTCAGTGTGAAAAGAAGGACTCAAAAATCTCATAGAGCAACTCTCTGACCCTGAATTCATGTACTAGCTGTGCTGATAGGCTCAATGTAATGTACACATGCACTAGAAAGGGTTAGTCCCACAGGTACAGACACACTTGAGACTCTCAACAGGAAGAATGTATTCCTAAAATCCTGCTGTGCTCTTCTCTTAAATTTTAAAAACAATAAGTGTACCCAGCTGCAGGGTAACCCCTTCTGCTTAAGAGGTTAAATCAATTAAACACTTACTTCATGGTTCACTTCTATTTATTTCTAAAAATGATTTTTGTTGAAGCAACTGCATTTTCACTGAATATCCCCTCAAGTGTATTAAGTAACCATACATAAACACACTAAGGGGGAAATTCACGGTTGTGTGAAGTGAG
>WMED01013877.1:0-14247 GCA_019650415.1 Pipa parva | reverse complement strand
TATGTATGTGTGTGTGAGGAGGGCGGGGGGGGGGGAGGGTCTAGTTTAATGGAGAATCTTCTGAATTCAGAAACCTAGAATCTGAAAAAAAAAGAAAGAACAAAGGTCTGTCCTGTTTGCCATCAGCTCTCCAATAACACGGAGAGAGCTCGGGTTGCCCAACATCCAGTTATAGCAGATGCCTATACAATAAACATGTCGTATGAAAGGTTAGAAATGAGTTAAATTGCACAATGCAAGGCTACCTTGAAAGAAAATTAGCATGTAGCCTGCACCTGACCTACTTTTTTGGAAGCCATGTTAAAGACATCAAACTCTATTGGACAATAAAGCAAATGTAGAAAAGTCTGCAGGAATGGTAACATTTTTATCTCCAGCTGTTGCAGACACAACTTCCAGAACTTCTTTCATCAGCCCAGTTTAGCTGTGAGCGAACGTTTGGAGACTCTAGTGGTTAATTTCCATCCAGCAGATCATTTACATGGGGTGTTTTTATCTTTTACGTTCTTGCTTGAGCTTTCCCCCCCACAAAGCAAAAGATACTAGAGTCTAAGCAAGCTGGCCCTAGCTGTACATGATTGTTTATGGAAAAAGGATTGTACGCAGTTAGTGATTTCAATGATTAATCTTTATAACATGTTGGTAATATCAAGCCAACATAAAATGCTGAAATTTAAAGTTTAGCAATAGCAGTGGGGGACACAGGAGAACTGATAATCTTGCTTTTGTATTTTGCCATTGATAATTATAATTTCCTATTATTTAAATAACACTCAGTCTGGCTTCCATACAATCCCAGGGATGTTCCACATGGTGAACAGAAGCTTCTAAATACAATTCAAATGAATCCAGGAATGGACTCAACATGCTACATCTGTATAAATCTGGTATTTATGTCTCCTCAGTATTAGTCATTGCTTATGCTTACCATTGGTCCCTTATCTAGGGCATGTATGGGACCTGTCTATTGGCTTCTGCGCATTGGATATGCCTGTTTATATATTGGAAATGTGCAATGTATGTATGTATGTATCTATATTTTTATTTATAAAATGGCGCTAGCTTAATCAGCACTGTACAGTTCAACAATACAGTACAGACATGGGAGAAGTGCCAGGTAGTCATTTAAACAAAAGAATGGAGGCCCCTCCCCCGACAGAGCTTACAATCTAAATGGGAAGGAGATTTGCATACACAGATAGGAGGGTAATAATGGAAGTAATACAAAGTTTTTGGTAATTCACATATAAGGGCCAGTGGTAAACATAAATAACTATTTAAGCATAAAGTAAGAGAAGGCCATTAAAAACCACTGCTAGTGAACCCAGAACTATGAATTGACTTTGATTTGGAAAATACTGAGGTAATGTTCATGAAGGAGGAGTTTATGATACAATCAAGTCTTAATATGTGTCAAACGTTAATTGGTGTCTTTATCAGTCCATTAAAAATACTTTACAATCATATTTGATATTTACTGTATTACTACATGATTAACACCCTTGGCCTTTATTATCCACAATTTTTAGTGCAGTATCTGTTACTAAGGCCTATTAGATTTACCATTCCATCTCAATGATAGATTACTCCTTGGGGTGATGGGGGATATTGGTTGAGTTATGATTAAGTGCCCTAATGCATGAAACGCGTTAGGGGGTGCCATCATACATGCCTAACTTTTATCTACCATGATGCACACTGTTTTTAACATGAAGCAATAAACTTTTCTTGCTTTTACTTCTGGGAGTGCTGGTTTCCATATTTGAACTGCTCATGAGAACACACTATCTGTTTTTGTGGCCAACCGAACTTCCAAAACGGCTGATTTACTAACATGGATTCAGAGCCATATTTTCAATCTGCATACATGATATGTTTCAATCTTTTTAGATATTTACAGTGTAAGATATGGATCAATGTATTCTGGAGAAGTTAGTTTCGGTAGTAACCAGCAAAGGTCAACATCAAGTTTAGGCTGAAGTGGGATAAAAGATGCCAAAAAAACTGCCCCAGGAAAAGAAATATGTCAAAGTGTAACAGAAAAACATCACATGGTAAATCACACGTAGACCATGCTGAAATAATTCCATCAAGTAGCTGCTTTAAAGATTACTGTGGACATCTAAAGATGAAAAACCACTGTGGAATACCACCCCTACCTTAACCCATCTCTACAGCCAAGGTCTACTCTCTCTGACAGCAAGGTGCTTGTTAGTTCCCTATGAATCTATCCAATGAGTTCTCTGGAGACACTTTAAAAGCTGCATATTGGTTCTCCTTAAGGGGAACAGGGAAATCCCATTACCTAGGCCTAAATAGCTTAAATATACCAATCAGTCTGCACAAGCTGCCTACAGAACATAAAGGAACTAATTACTTATCAGGAAAGCACATATTTCAGTTTCTTTTTTATTTATTCTTCCTACTATGCATCTCCATATCTTGTCATGTGTTTGGTCATATATATTATGTGAAAAAGGCTTAAATAAATCCTTTATATGATTTCATGTCTTTAGCATATATAAAAAGGTTGGAGTGTATGTTATGTGGGTCCAGGCAATCTGAGGACTTCATGTTCCATCACCTTTGTTTTTATAGTTGTGCGTCGGTTATTATTAAATGCTGTATGCAATACCAGATAGATAGCGCAAGAATGAAATAATTGGATGGATGGCAATGATTAAATATAACATGGGTGTCACTTAATGATCTGTTTGCTGTAGAGATTCATGATTAAGAAAACCCTTTATATTATCCTACACAAATAATAGCAAAGCATTATCATCTCCTTAACCGGCATTATTGCATAGCATAGCTATGATAGCCAGATAGTTCTTTTGTTGAGCATGGCTTCCAGCACAGAAGAAAACTACAGAACTACTCTCTAGTAATCTTAGAGAAGAACATGATCTAGGTGTTAGACAAACTGCATTATATACTCTTCCATTGATCTTTCTAAATGGGCATCATATCTAATGCCACTATGGCTGCTCACCCATACATTTACTGGCTGTAATTTTTAAAGCATCATGAGCTCATCTTTGCTATTTTTTCCCATATCTTTGTTATCTCTATTTGATGCTCATCTATATACACTACTTCCACTTAAGGATCATCCAATGTGCAGAGTTGTGATGTCACAACAAGTGCCATACACACAATGTAACCCTTATCGAACAGGATTATTTTAAAATAAAGTCAAAAGGCTGAAGACTTCTGTATATGACACATAAATAAAAGCCTCTAGTTACTTTGTTTTGTGTGTTAATAGGGGGAGGGAAATATTCACAAGAAAATAGAAATTCTTAACCAGAGAATGGTTCAAAGACACAGAGCAAACAACAGAAATTCTTCAGGTAACAGGTACAGTCCTAGGTATAGACACTGTTAGTTCAGTTAGCGAGTATTAAACTCTGATTCGGAATTAATCCTCCACAAGGTGTGTATGTACAGTATGTATCTACATGTTCCCAACTAAGGGGGGAATTCATGATAGTGTGAAGTGAGGTGCAGATCCTTCGCCTCACTTCACACTGACCGTTATGCGCTCGCTGATGTCCTGCACGCGGACATCAGCGATCGCGTTAAAGGGATTCCAGTCTCGGCGAGGTGACTCTTTTGCTCTCGCCGAGACTGGAATCCCTTTAAAGCGCTCGCGTGCAGGACATCAGCAAGCGCATAACAGTCAGTACGAAGTGAGGCAAAGGATTCGCACCTCACTATGCACTATTGTGAATTCCCCCTAAGACTCTCAGACATAGGCTTACACACACAAGATTGAATCTGGTAATACTTATACTTGTCTTTGTGCATGCCACAATGTCACATATGGGTGTCAGGAGTCCTCTAGAATAAGACAGAATTCTGGGACATATTTATTAAAGAGTTAATTCACCTACCAAAGTGAATTCACCACTTTGCGATAATTGGTCCATACTGTAGGGTAGACATTTCTGATGTTATGGCAATGTGGCGAGTAGTCGATACAGATTTCTTTGTGTACCCAATTGAATAGGAGTGGTGGTATATTGTAGCCAATTTTACCTAAACAGGTTTATTTTAGGCTTAAGTGACATCAATTTAAAATAGACAATATACTAGCAATATTAGCAAACTTAAGGACAAGTTCAGCATTTTGTTTCCTGCATTGTTGCCTGTATTATCACAGAAAATTTGCCAAAAAGTCATTTGTTGTTTTTTACATTCATTTCAAAAGGTAGACACTTCCATTTTGTTGCATAATCTTTGTGTATATCACCAGAATAGTTGCAGGAATCCTGTTGTTAGCCTCCCAGTTTGCCACTTTCATCTGGCGAGGTCAAATTAGAGAACTCACGGCAATACTCATTGCCAATCTATAGTCACTGGATTGTTGTGGGCATCATTTCTTTGTTGAATATTTAGAGCTCTATTCATAAATAGCAACAGGACTTGTAAGCCAAGTCTTTGTTAAGACTTGTAGAAGAGTCATTGAGAGAATGTACAAAAGGTCATGTAATACATCAATCAAAATGACATGTATACATTGTGTTTTATTTTTAATGTGGGATATTGTCCTAAATATTCTATCCTTTATGATGTTTAGATTTTTTGCACTGGGACGCCTTTATGAGCTGTCATGCCTTTATTGTGATGCAAAACTCACACATGTACCAGTAGCTATGGGTTTGCAAAGAACACAGAAGTTTCCCTTCTGAAGGAGGGGAAAGTCATTTTTAGCAGCATGGCAGTCATGATGTGGTATAAGTGGAGGAGGATTCTCTTATTCTCAGCATAGGCTTATGCACAGATCGGTAGTATTGACAGTTGTTTTGTTTATATATGACTTTCTCTACTCCCACTGTGAGCTCAATAATTAGTTAGCTTTAAGATGCTGAATGTCACTGGGAACCCCCTCAAAATTAATCAGGCTAACTTATGGTAAAAATTCACTTAGTATTTTTTAGTTGCATCTTCACAAAGGTGCACGGGTAATTTTTCGGGGAAAGACTCATTGCTTCATCAGGTGCTTCCAGTGGCAAATGTGCAGTTATGTAGACTGGATGATTAAGGGGGTAATTCAGCATTCAGCGAAGTGAGCTCCGAAGCGTTCGGCTCACTTTGCAAATGGTATTATGCTCATGCTGATGTCCTGTACGCGGACATCAGCATGCGCATTAAAGGGATTCCCATCTCGGCGAGGCAACTCTTTTGGTTTCGCCGAGACAGGAATCGCCTTTAATGCGCATGCTGATGTCCGCACGCAGGACATCAGCATGCGCATAATACCATTTGCGAAGTGAGCCGAACGCTTCGGAGCTCACTTTGCTGAATGTTGAATTACCCCCTAAGAGTGTGTGTGTTTGATGCACATTTGGAGAGCATTGTAAACACATATAGAAATAGATATAATGTAGACGCATGGAGTTGTGCACACATTTAAGTATGTGTTTCTCAATTAGTGCCCTTACATCAGTTTTCTGGGGTGCATCATGCATGAGTATTCACCACTTGACCAGTATTTCAAATGTGATAGGATTATCTACAGAGAGTACAAAATGCTTAACAAACAGGTTCCCAACCTTTGCTGGATCAGGGACCGGTTTTCTTGCTCCTCGGTCCAGTAATGGTTTTCCGGACCATTGGGAGGGTAGGTTGGGCAATATGTTCTGCCAGTATCATGATGGTGATACACATCTTCAGTGGTCCATGGCCCAGTATTGGGGGACCCTTGCTTTGGAAGGACTTCTTAAGCATAACATTTTTAAATATGAGTAATTCCATTCAGACAAAATAATAGTGGATGCACTGGGTAAAGATATAAGTATAATAACAGGGAAAAAACCCCAGTGTGATATTGTAAGCACAAAAATAGAAAAGTATACGACAAGGTGCAAATAATATGATATAAATAAATGAAATATGAGTGAATCACCAAGGGAACATTCTTTTCCACTAGTGATGGTAAGAATAACTTGGATTTCTTCAAAAATGAAGTCAGTACGTGTGGCTTGTGCAAAAAAAACAAAACAAACTTGTATAAATTCTTTAAAATATAATGTGGTACTATACTGTAGTGTAGTACTTATATAGTGTAAATAGGTGCTGTGCTACTTGAGATCACAATGCTGGTTGAAATGTGCTGGGGGGTGACACTTCACCCTCTTATAATCGCACTCAACAGACAGTGCTTATAATCAAGCACTGAAAATAAATTATTCCTCCTTCACCGCACTGGAACGGATCCGTATCCTCCTCGTAACATGTGATAGGGAATTAAGCAGATAATAAGCACATAGCGTAACACAGTAAAAATATTCAGCAATTTTAATGGTTAGAAATACTCACAAATTTATAAAAAATAAGCACTTATCAAAAAACAGGAATAACCTCTCTATGCGTTTCGCCATTCACTGACAGCTTCTTCAATGGAATCAGGGTAGACACAAGAACTGCTGTGATCAGGACTGAATAGATGGAGAATTTACCTAAATGGAACCACTATGGGACCAGACTGGGACCACGACTGGAATCTAGATATCAGGCACAAAGCTAGCAACTCCATAGAACAGCAACAAGATTTCTAAGAAATCAGGTAGTAGGATTAAAGCTTATAAGGAAAGTTATAATGCTAATTTGTAGTATTACTGCTCATGGATTCAGCAGAGCAAACTCCTTGATCTGGTAAGGCTAAACTCAATCTGGCAGCTTTATATTGGAGGGCACTTGCTGCAGTTCAATAACAGACGGATTCATTGATTGAAGTCAATACTAGTAATCAGAGACACACATGGAAAGCAGGTGATTTTATGAGCATATTTAGAACATCAAGCAAACTTGAGTGAGTCTGATCGATTGTGAATGGATTCCAAAACTAATTAGCCAATAAACAGAAAGGCGACTACAAGAGTAGACAAGATTAGAGAAGAATAAATTACACACAAACAGTTAATCAAGTGGTAGATGTGTAAGGTTACCATCTTTGCAATGGCAGAACGGGGTTGGTGCCTTACACTATTCTGGTGGAATTTCACTCAAAAGGCTTAGAAAATGTGTAGACCAATTACTAACATAAGATAAAAAATGACTGCCGCTGAAATTAATCTGAAAACAATTGTGATTTAAGTTACTATTCTTAGTGAACATACTGTTAAACAGATCCATGTAAAGATCATCCATCTCCAAGTTCCACCATGCAAGGTGAATCTTAATTCTTGTCATTATTTAAAGTCTGGCCCAATACATGGTTGTATGTTCACTGAGAAGTTTCTCCTGAGAGGTACAATGAATTTCCCCTGGATGCAGAGTTATATGTGGGGGTAGGACACCACCATAACCTGTAGAATCTCCATATTAAAGGGATGTTTGTGGGTGCTAATACCACATGGAATTATGGTCCACCTCCTACATAGAAATACTGCCATCATATAAATACAGTATGGCAGATTTGAAAGGAAGAAGAGGCTGATCTCTTGGTGAACAGAAAATACCACTAGACCCTGCATGAACCTTCTTGATATCCCAGTGGAGTAATCTGACTCTGCAATGTGTTATAGGTAAATCATATATATTGCTACAGGGAAAATAGATAATTGCATATATTCTACATCCAATTTTTAACTACATTCTGTTTTCCAAGCTACCAGTTAAATCTAAAATATTACAGCAGAACCCTGAGACTGATTATCAAGGAGAATATTTCTCTAGGTGGTTGTGATATCCCAGTACAAGCTATGTTCAGATGGTTACAGTAATAAAATGTGTTTTTGATGTATTTTCTCTAGTATAAGTTGTACAGTATATGCTCAATACTATTTGAACCTTCTGAATGCCTATGCAATTTGCCATCTATTGACTAAACTGTTAAGTACTTGTGAGCAGGCCCCATACAAGTCAATTAGCTTATCAATTTCAAAGCCTATTTTTCCTATATAACTGGTGTTTGACTACATCATTCTGCACAGCACACCAAGGGCATTCTATTGTCATTGACCAAGCATATTAAACTAGGAGTGCCCAAGGGATCAGAGACCTACATCATACTGTATGTGCAAACCCCTATTTTACAAGAAGTTTGTGAGTGTGCACTGGGAATGTGCCCAGGGCCTGAAACACACTCTATCTACTGTGACCATAGCATTACCATGTGGAACAACAAATCACCATCAGGTCACACGTCTCCCTCCTGCTCACCACAGGGTTGCTTAATTTATATGTCAGACTGAATTTGCTAATGTCCTTCTTTATACAAAGTCAGTTAAATGAATCGTGTGCAAAGCACTTTTTCTATTTGTCTTCATTCACTGAAAAAAAGGACAGTTGCAGAATTTACCCATGTTGTCTAGTTAATCTTTAATTTTTCCCTAAACATTAACTTCATTTGATAAGGTTAAGTCTTCCCAATGATAAAATTACACCGTTGCAGTAAACAATGGCATATTGCAAATAATAAACTGTCTCTGCAATACAGTCTCTCTTAAATCAAGTTTATTGATATTACGTTGGTAAGCAAAGAGAGAGACATGGGTTTGATATATATGTATTTATATTATTTTCCATTAGGACAAGGTCAGTGGTAAAAACTAATTAGCCTGTGTGGTTTCTCCTATAGGAGACAATAGACACCATTTAGTGCAGCTACAAAGTAACCAAGGTGGCCTTGGCCACTAAAGATTGCATATTAAAGGGACAATAAAGTAATCAGATGACTATTTTCTAGCCATAGTGTCTTGGTTTAAAATACTATAATGGCCTCAATGATCCTTCCTGAACATTCTGTATGGAATATTCCAAAGAGTAGTGTAAAGCAGGCAGAAGTTTGAAGACAAAAATTGAAGAAAGGCACAAGAAAATCATAGGGATTAAAGAGGGAAATGTAGAGATTTGAAGAAAATCTTGTTACTAGTGGACCCATGAGCTTTTGTTTCCTGGTGATCCCCAACATTTGAGTTCAACACTGAATACCAGAATTGGCATTCTGTTTCCATGCATCTGAAGCCTTTAATATCTGTTCACTGTTCATTTACACTGCTCACATGTACAAGCACCATTTCTAATGTATCATAAGTTATAAATAGAAGTGTTGTAGCTACACTGGTCCAAAGTAATAACGGCTACGAGTCATACTGATGTCTTCAAAAAGTATTTATTTCTCCCTCTCTTTCTTCAGACACTGTGAAAACTAAAGAAATAAAACATAATAAACATGCATTCTTTTAGTCCTTTCATGATCCTTAAAGCAAGTGTTTGTCGCTAGTTATGCTCAAACACATTAACATTGAAAAAGAACAAAATACACAATATTAATTGCTTTATCCAAAATAAGGCAGATAAAAGGTACAATAAACACAGATATTAAACAAACATGAACATTTACTGTGTGCACCTCTTAGACCAACCGTGTGTTAGCTATGATTGTTTTGGGTCTCATGTCTCTTCTCTGCCGCCAAATTGGTTCTAACCCATAATTCCATTGTATATCACATGACATGCCTCACTGTAAAATGATATCATAACAAGTACATATTTTACCTTAATGTTATTAATAATATTTTATACACAGTTTGTTCTCTACTTAATTCTTTTTTTCTTTAGATTTGATCAATCTTAATAACTATATGAATTGTAAATTACCTTTTGAATTTATAATAAACAAAATAAACATTTCAATGAAACATGTCACTCTGACAGTTACAAGTGTACTGGTGGGTTGGAAAAGTAACACAAGGTTACCAGACTCCCTATATAAATTGGAATAGCTGAGAGTAAAATGCTATTATGAATCCAACCCAGGCAAATATAGAAATGTGCATTTCTATGCTAGCAGTGAAATCAGCATAAAAATCCATAGAATACACCAAAAACTGTGTCCCATTGGTGTCAAGAGGCGACTGCAGCAAAATGCTTTATGACTTTAACAAACATGATCTACTATGTAAAAGTAAGTAGGGGGTGTTTTGTTTTGGTAAAACCTATCTGAAAAAGTTGCTAGGCATTTTGCCTTATTCACTAAGTTTCACAGCAGGGGTCAAAATGCATAACGTGCCTTTGGCCTTATGCAAGTTGCAGCTAATAAGATAATGCTGAAATAGTTGTATAGTGTCACTGCCTGTGCTATGTCTTTTGCTATTCTTCTATTTGTCAGTCTATACCAGTGGTTCTTAACCTTGTTTGAGGTACCGAACCCACCAGTTTCATATGCACATTCACCAAACCCTTCTTTAGTGATAAATCACCCTTCTTTAGTGATAAATCCCTTGACCTCTGTGACGAAGGCTCCGCCGAATCCCTGAGACTGACTCACCAATCTCCTAGGGTTCGATCGAACCCCAGTTAAGAACCACTGGTCTATACATATTCAAGTTATCCCCAGGAAACAGAAATGACAAATTCAAACTGCAAAGTTGCAGTGAAATGACTGTTAATCCTGCTACTTTTGCCAAAACTGGTTCATTCTGGAATCTTTTCAGTCTAGGCTGTTTTTATTATGAGGTCATCCTTGCCATATGGAAATGCAAGAATTTCTAGAAAGATTTTACTTTTACTTCATTTGTCTTTAAATGTCATGTAAATCATATTTGGATGATTCAATATTATTCAACGTACATAGCGGCATTTTCATTCCTCTACAACATGGGTTCTCAAGCTGGGTCTTCCACAGGCTTCTGTGGGAGGGAAATAATTCAGCTAGCTTTAAAATGGCCTGGCCAGTCATATTATCCAATGAGGGTACTAAACATTGCTATTAATCTGTGTGGGGCAAAGTGCTACCCATGCTATCCTGTAAAATAATTAAAATAATAATAAAAACAAACATTGCTTTGGCTGCCTGTTAAAATATTAATTTAAGGTTAAGGCTCCACCTAGCACTTACCAAAAACAAACATTTTTTGCTACTATATTGTTATTTGGTTCAGTTTTCTGTCTAGTTACCACTATTTAGCATGCTCAGTAGAATCAATGTCTGTGCACTAGTGCCTTAGGCTATATTGCGCACTGGGGCCACCGCTTGTGACCACTTTGCGCATTGTTGGAAATAGTAAACCAAAACAAAGTTTTCCTGTGTATGCTTTGTCATGGTCTTCTGCTCAGGACTATAATTACTGGTGACCAAAATGCAACAGAATAAGGACATTGGCCTTTCTTTTGTTAATTCATGGTTATTCCTAATTGGGTGTCATTAATACAGAAAAAGATTGTTATGGTGGCATCGTCAGCATATCCATGTGAAAATGACATCACTTTGATTCAATACAACTGTTTATGGAAAATTTGCTGCAAAGTGCCACTGCTGCTATTAATCTAACAGTGTTCAGAAGCTACCGCTTGACTGTTAGCTACACAGCAGCGACAATTTGCTAAACAGAGAATATGCACAAATGACTTGAGTAAGAAGTAGGGAATTGATGAGAATTGTCTCATGGTTGGCCATGAAAATTCACTCTTTGACAAATAAGCCCCACAGTGTTTTTATGACAATGCGGTCCCCATAGATCCTCACCAGTTTACGTGTGCAGTTCTAGATCTCTGCTAGCTTTGAACACAATAGTATTTGTGCATAATTTCCACTTCTTAAAATGACAGCAAGGTCCTATTTTATGACTGAATGCATTCCTCAACGCCTAAACTTATAAAAATGGGGTAAAGCCTAGCTATATCTTCTTATTTGCTTTTTTTTTTTTGCTTCTTTGTTGCTGTTATGGTTACTAATAACATTGAGCTGGATGATTGCCAGACAGAGCCATTGAACTACATCTACCATTACCGCTACTTGACAATTAAATAAATGTCATGCTTGTGTGAGAAACTTTGAAAAGGCAATGCTTAACCAACTGGCAAAATCAAGAAAATCACAATGCCAAATTCAAATATGACAAATGAATTCACCTAATTGCACCAGTTTTATAAGTGAACCAATGCAAAGAAAGGGGTAAGGTTTTTAGATACATCAATAATAGGTAATAGGTGACTGCCATTTTAAATGTGTCATGGAAAAAAAAGGTGCAGATTACAGAGCTTTAAACATTTAGCTTCAGGGGTAATTTTTAAGGCTTACACAGACTGCGGCTCCATGGTAGGCTGGTGCCATGTTAACTTTCCCATTCTGCCTCTATGGAAAATGACTGAACAATCCAACTGAACTTCCAGCACTGTTTGCAAGTGTTTCTGGGAAGTTGTTTTAACCTGTATTGACAAACAAATGTCTGAAATTTGCTTTATGTTTGGTGCTACTGGGGGAAATTTGTCCCAGGTTTAGTAGCTTTTTTTTCATGGTGATTGAACATATGGAGAAAGCTTCCCATCTGGTCCCAACATATTGCCCTCAATTATTATCTGGTGGTTAACATTTCAAGGCTAATGAAGTTACAGATTAAAATACACCACTTAAATACACCAGTGTTTTCTTTCATCCAGTTTAGACCCCTGTGGTGGGAGAAGATTACAAAGAAATTCTGCATCAGCATATGTAGAAAACAAGAAGATTTTCATTGCATATGTCTGACTGCAGGTTCAATATAAAGATCTTTCACATTAATTAATTAGTCCACATACTCTAAAAGAGATTCCATATAGAATTCCATTTTATATTCCTACTGTCCCAAAATGAAGGATGGGTCATGACAATGCATATCAAATCATTGGTACATTCACAGTCTACAATCCAAGACAAAAATATCTGTCATGTCTGTAAAAATGAATCATTTTCATTATTTTCTATTTCATTTGATTACTCTTAGCAAGCGTTTTGCACAGCTTCTAATTGACCGAACTTAGGAATTTTTTGCAGCCACATTCAAGAAAAATATTAGGGGATATTGGAAATAATTTTCTTTTATTTTCAAGTGAAAAAATGAAAATGAAAATTGTACATGTACTAATAGCATAGAAAATTCAAATTTCTGGATCCAATAACTCAAAAACACCTAAGTATCAAGCATAGTATAACCACAGGAAAAGAGACCCCTGGAACGTAATTAATAAGCAGTGGAGAGGAAGGGGTGATTGAGGTGTGGGGGCGACCAATAGAGGTAGGGGAGGGGAAGAGGGTGGAGTTGGAAAAGGAAAAACTAAGAAATTGGGAGGGTCATTATAGAGGAAAAGAGATGAAGCAACAGCAAGGAGTCCAGGGGCATTCATTCGGAGCTGTGCATCTGCATAAATATTTCAAACCACATCATGTGACACTGACTTTAAAAGACTTGCCTGCTTATTCCATGAAGAAGACTGTCCATACAAATCATTTTGAAAGGTATTATCCCTAATTAACTTCAGCTTTTAAATCCCCTTCATTCAATATAATTGAATAGAAGATGGGAGGTTAAAGAAGGGTGTTTAAGACTCGAGGCAGCTGAATAGACAGTAAGTCTGTAAGTATGAGACAATGAGCAGCTTTGAGTCTTTATTGAGGAAAAAAGTTGGAACAACACAATATTAGGCCAGTGCCACATTGGCTGCTTTGTAGCGGAGCTGTTTTTAATTAGGCTCATTATTGTCTATGGTGCAAAACATAATAGGCTGTGTGGATTATCCTACAAGAAACTGTGGATGATACTTTTGCAGCTCAGCCACAAAACAACCAATTTAAGAGCTCTTAACTTTGGGTAGATTAAAAAAATAATGCCTTGTCGATTTACAACTTATGATATACTGATGTGGTGTTGGCGTAAATGTCGCAATTAAACACTGAAAAAATCCAAACCAAATCTCGACTAAAACCCACAATTAGCACTCTGGTTTATTAAAATATATGAATTATTATGTTATACTCAATACCATTTATTTTTATTTGAATTATTAATTTTATATAGCTCTGATATATTACATTATTATGTTTTACAGAGATTCAACATTCACTTCGGTCCCTTCCTTCTAGAGTTTACCATGTAGTTTCCCTAATCAGTTATGCACAGGCAGTAAACAGACTAGGTCAATTTTGTGGGGCTTCAATTAACCTATGCAGTAAGCTTTTCGGTTGTGGGAGGAAACCAGACTCTCCGGAGGAAAGCCACGCAAGTATGGGGAGAACATACAGACTCCATGCAGATGAAGTCTTGGATGGAATTGAACCTTAAATCTGCTAAGCACTGAGCCACCGCAATATTATATTTATGTATGTTTCATTTTTATATTATGTCACTTTAACAGCTGAAAGTAAACCTAAATTTGCATTTATTAGCCAAGTTGTCCAAGACTGTTTATGTTAATGGATCTTTGGGGGTTATTCAGGAAGCTCCGAAGTGAGGCGCGTAGTGTTCGCCTCACTTCGGA
>WMED01013876.1:1003-14248 GCA_019650415.1 Pipa parva | reverse complement strand
CTTGCTCAGGAATGGCAGCAGGCAGGTGTGAGTGCATCTGCGCGCACTGTGAGGCGGAGATTCTTGGAGCAAAGCCTGGTCTCAAAGAAGACCAAAGAAGCCACTTCTCTCCAGTAAAAACATCAGGGACAGACTGATATTTTGCAAAAGGTACATGGAGTGGACTGCTGAGGACTGGGGTAAAGTCATTTTCTCTGATGAATCCCCTTTCCGATTGTTTGGGACATCTGGAAAACAGCTTGTTCGGAGAAGACGAGGTGAGCGCTACCACCAGTCTTGTCTCATGCCAACTGTAAAGCATCCTGAAACCATTCATGGTTGAGGTTGCTTCTCAGCCAAGGGAATCGGCTCTCTCAGTCTTGCCTAAAAACACAGCCATGAATAAAGAATGGTACCAGAATGTCCTCCGAGAGCAACTTCTCCCAACCGTCCAAGAGCAGTTTGGTGATCAACAATGCCTTTTCCAGCATAATGGAGCACCTTGCCATAAAGCAAAAGTGATAACTAAATGGCTCAGGGAACAAAACAGAGATTTTGGGTCCATGGCCTGGAAACTCCCCAGATCTTAATCCCATTGAGAACTTGTGGTCAATCATCAAGAGACAGGTGGACAAACAAAAACCGACAAATTCTGACACAATGCAAGCATTGATTGTGCAAGAATGGATGGGCAGCAGATCATGTGAAAATATAATATTTGTGTCATTCTCAAAACTTTTTGCCATGACTGTACACGGTAAGGGATATTAAAGACAGTTATAAGTCCTAATTTTATTTGAGAAAAGGATGGGCTGTGTCAATCAAAAGTTTTTTTGACTTCACAAGTACATCACCCACCTTTTCCTGATTGGCTGTTCGGTGACATATTAATCAGGGCAGTTGTTTGGTTGGGGGGAGGGACAGGAACTCTTCACTGCTGACAAAGGACCATGGGGCAGGATCCAGAAAGATCATAACATTCTCATGGAACCTGGGACACCTGGGATGTCTGGGTAAAGTTCTGCGTTGCACAATTTAGTATAAGTGGTATTTATTTTATTGAGTACTAGATCTACTCAAGTATCAGAGTTTGATTTCCTATAAATTGCAGAATGTGTTTTGCGTTGCCATGGGACAGGCTTGCTTTGACTCTTAATTGTGAAAAAGTGTTGAGTATGCAGTGGATTCTTGTCTGTGAATAAAATGTATTTAAAGGCTTTAAATGTCATAGTTTGAACTGTAATCTAAATGCTTGTGTTGATAAACACACAGGCCTCTTTCACACTGCTGAGTCTTTCTGAGATTCTGACTCTAGCACCAGCACGTTCACACTTTTAGCAATGACAAAGGGTGTCTCTGTGATCAGCAACATACTGCATCTTTACAATCAGCCGTGCACTGGAATCTCCCTAAAGATTGTCAGTATGCATTTCATTTGATGTGGTTTGACTTCATTTCCTAAAATTCCATGAAAATTGCAGTAGAATCATTTCCCTTAAATTCTCCCATTTAGAAAACTAAAGTGCTTTTTTTTTAACCAGAGATGATTCAGTGAGAGAGTGCTGAATATACTTGCTGATCACATTTCTTCAGCGCTGACTCCTGCTTGTCAGAACACCAATCTTCTTCTCTTCCCTATGCAGCGCTGCAACCCCCTTTACTTCCTACTTCCGCATCCTTGATTAAGGAAGTTTATAAGCATATTACTGCTTCTGCGCTTGCTCAATCAGTGATGTTGAAGAGGATGCAGGAAGAAAATGGGGGATGCAGCGCTACACAGAGAAGAAAAGATCAGTGTTCTGACAAGAGGCAGTACTTGAAACAAATAACATGATCGGTAAGTACTGTATATTCAGCCCTTTTCTACTGAATCATCACTGGTTAAACATGGATCTTACATCCTCTTTAAGATATGAAACTTGTATGCGCTTAGAGTTGGAAATCCATAGCGCACTGGTTATGTAAGAGAAACCACAGGTGTGTGTTTTTGTTTTTTCCTTGCACTCTTTCCAGATTTCGATAATTACTGCTGCAGTGAAGGTAAGAATGGAATCCACCAATAAAATGGGGAAATTAACTTTGCTCAAACTACTTTTTTTTTTTTCTTTTTCCGGTCTCTGCTGTATGTGAACTTGGCAACCAGGAAGTAGTTTAAAACCGAGTGAAAAGATATGTTTCAAAGCAATTTGTCTAAAATGTTTTTAAAGTTGTGACACTGCCATGCACAGGAATTGTATCCTAGCACCATAAATATTTAATAAGCGGGCGTGTTAAACGATGACGTGTTTTTTCAAACCAGTGGTTCTAAAATCCTGTTCCCCCATTTCTCATGTTATTTTAGTAGTTTTGTTTCCAAGAATTTTAGACAGTTGGGCGGGTAAAGCGTGTGTGACAAGTACATGACTTGGCTTGACTTGCTACGGGATATAGTGGGATTTCTTAGAGGTGCTCTTTATTTGCTGTGATGTAAATGTGTGTGAACACTAGTACAGTACTGTTGCTAAAAGCATGTTGGACTTTGCCTTAAGTTATTTTAAAATCATTGCCTTTCTTATTAATGACTCTTAAGTATCGTTTTGCACATGCGACTACATTGCTGATGGTGGGAGGTCACCCACCAGCTTTAGAGAAATAAGCTGCTGTATATTTTGACGGTATGTGACAATTTCACAGCCCACTCTGACAACTTATTCCTTATGCTTTTATGCCTTGTACTTATGTTTAATTCTTGCTACAAATCTGTTTTTTATGGTTGCCGAGGCACATTCATTGTTAACTCATGCACTGACTTAAAGGACCAGTAGTACCAGTTTTAGAAAATTGCTATTGGCACGTGATCCTATGAGGTACCTGTGTCCTCTTTGAGGCTGAATTGGTTGCCGCCAAATTGGGCTTTCTGGGGCAGTTCATGAATATGTATTATTTAAAGTTCCATAGGAAGCAATAGGACTAGGCAGGGTTTTGTTTACTTAAAAGATGGCTACAACCAGAAGGGAGAAGAGCAAACACAGAATAATAAAAATTGTGAATTTAACTTCAAGTTAATAGTATTGTTAAAACTATGTAGGAATAATTGCCATGTGTATCCAAATTGGATTTTTTTTCTGGTCCTTAAATGAAATATCCAGTTGTAACATTAGGGTAAATGACTTGCTTCCATCTTTAAAGGGTTTCTGAAAGAAGAATATTCATTGATTTATGTAACTGTAAAATTTGTACTAATCAGATATAAATATATATGTAAGTTTTGTTTTTTTTTTTTGTTTTGTTCTGCTTTGTTTCTGTTCCTGAATTCTCGGTCTTGTGACCTTGCTTCAGTTGTTAACACTTCTTCATATAAAGTAGAACAATAAAGACTTCCTTTAGAAGTGACCAGCTAGCATTTATTGCAGAGATGAAGGTGCGACTGTTTTAAATTTGACAAACTTTCTTCCCCGGTTGAATATTTCTCTAGGATGAGGAAATGCAGGGATGTCAAACTCCAAATACACGGTGGGCCAAAATGAAAAACTAGGACAGTCGCCAGCCAACCTTGATATTTATTGGAAAAGTGTCTACAATACAAGTTTTTCCTTCTCATCAGATATAACGATGAGCCTTTTAAAACAGGCCTGTCCCTTTACATTAATGAACAGATATTCTGCTTCCCTTTTTAGTAGAAAGCTTTAACCAGAACATTTTGTGTCTCTTAATTCCACTCTCCAGTCCCATTTTACTTTTTTCCTCCCTTTTTTTTAGTCTATAAACCCGCCTACACGAATATGCCATGATGGTGTAGGTTCAGATTGCGAGTGGTTGTCCAGTCCTATACTGCATACACTATGTTGTGCTGAGAAGATTGGCAGTAAGGGCCAATAGCCTGTTCTGTGTGCATCTGGCTAGTACAGATAATCATTGGCCTCTTTTATGGTAAGGATAAAATAACACCAGTGTGTTGTTCCGTCAGATTTTACGTGTTTATACAAGTTTAGGGTTAGTAACACTAGGAAATAGACTAAACTTTAAAATTCAAGCTTTACAGACTAGCAGAAGCAGAAAGCAGTAGTTTTATCCAAGTCTGTAAGCCAAAGCCCCGACTCTGACTCCTCAATTTCCCCTAACTCCGACTCCCTCATACATGCCGCATGTTTCAGAGATAACTTAATTTAAGCTTTTTATCATCCTTATGATACAATAATCAAGCTATTTAGGTAGAACATAAAATATATTTATTGGATACAAATTTGCAGTTTATTAAAGTTTTTTGTGTTCTAAATTAGATCACAAAAAACTTTAAGAAATTGCAAGTATGCGAAACACTGCAGTAAGTGGGGGAAAAAAAAAAAACAGTTTTCATCAAAAACATTGAAAGCTAATTTTTGTAGTGAACAAACTTCTTTAATCCTGTTTTCTCTAGCAGATCTATGATGAGTGCAGCCATTCCTTCCAGTGCCTTTTCCTCTGATCTGTAGCAAGGAGCTTCACTACTGAGCATGTACAGTGAAAAGATGAAAACACTGAATAAATATAATGTATAGTATAAAGTGAAGGGAACGTGATTTACCTAAATAGTGCTGGCCTTTTTGCATATAGTTGCAGTTTATCCGCAGCTCTTAATACATACATTTACACTCTGTCCAAATAAATTGAATCACTGCAGACTATGACCAATAGATATTGGTGATTTTCTTACACTGATCTGTATTGATACTTATGATTGGCTGATACTTTGTCAATCATCCTGATTTACAGAGTCCGGTCTATTTACCTATGTGGTCTTTCTATTGGTTGTTACCACTGTCAATCTGCAATAGACTACCGGGTCATGGGAAGGTGCTTTGGGCTGATGATGTAATTTCTGGCCCAAAACTAGCTTTATGCATAACATCACATTAACAAGTAACTACAGACTTATGGCCATGCATTCTACTTTGGCGTTTATGATCAGATTTCGAACACCTGTGTTTGGCAAGTTCTTTTTCTTTATATACTTGTGTTTTTACCAATACCTCATCTATGATTAAGTGCCTTTGGCGCGAAATGCGTCAGAGGAGGCTCTATCAGTTTGTTTTTATGTCTTTTGGACTTTGGATTTTAATGATTTTTCAATAAAGACCTGTTGATTTTATTGGAGTGCCGGAGTAACCGTTTTTCCTGTTCATATATTGTAATAATGCAAGTTGCAGTTACACAGTACACGAAGATATACTAGTTACTTGTTAACAATGGTTAAAAAAAAAAGCCAGTCTACAGGCCACATAATGCTGATGTGCGTAGAAAGAAAAGACCAGAAAAGTTTGGGGATCACTGAGTTTAGTTCAGTAGGCTGTGTTAATGGAACAGTAACACCAGAAACTGTAAAAGCCTCAAATGAATGTACCCCCTTATAGAACATTAGAAATGGATATATAGTTTAACTGCTCAGACAGCGGACATATTTACATATAAAACAAGTTGTGTGTGTGACTAAATAGAGAAATTAGATTGTAAGCTCCATAGGGCAGGGACTGAAGTGAATGATGAATCTTTGTGAAGTGCTGCATAATAGATCAGTGCTATATAAATAAATCAATACTACACATTCAAAGATTTAAAAAAAACCTTTGTTGGATTCAAGCTTGCTGATTCATATGGGCGAAATTCTTTCCGATTTTACGGAGAGTAATCTCGTTTTGTTTTCCCGAGATTTAGGTTTTTTCATGGAAAGGTAGCCATACTTTACATTGGTAGCATGGCTACCTATCCATCAAAAATATCAAAAAAACTCTACCTCGAGATCTCAAAAGAAATTCCGTGAGAACAAAACACTTCTCTCAGTAGAGTGGGAAAGACCCAGAGCGGTTTTTCCAACTTTAATAAAATTTGCCCATAGAGTGAAAAAACAAGTAGCATCAAGAGTTTTTAAATGTCATACCATAGCTCCAGTGCAGATTCCTCTACCCAAAAACTGATCACATCAGGCATAGGACAGAGAATGTTTAAACAAAAGGGATGGATAGATCTATATGCTAAGAGAGAATGTTTTCGGGCTACTAGGAAGAAGGACGATGTACTGAAAGGGCTTGGAGAGAGAGCAGGGGTATCAAGAGAAATAGGAACAGGACAACAGCACATGATTCTAATCAAACAAAAAAAGTTTTAGCTTTCACCTAACAAGTGAAAAATTGGGCCATAAAGTAGAATAGTACTGAAAAGAAAAATATTGTTGGAAATTCTAAGGAAGAAAAAATTTGGGTTATCTAATAATGCAAATCTTTGGTTAAGAGAAGTTTAATTTTTGGCAGCATCTAAGAATGATTAATTAAATACAGAAAGTAGAAAAAATGCAACATGGGGTGTGGAAGCCATAGAATGTAGCTAGAGACTTTTCCACGGGTTCTGTTCCATCTTAGGGGGGAATCAAATGGGAGACCTGAGGGCAGAAAGTGAAATTAAATTATGACCTGTAGATTGGGTTATGGATCTACAGTGTAATATGGGGGGGAAAAAAATCACACAAGTCTATCCATTAAAAAATGAGTGGTGCAATAAGTAACTCTTTGAAAGGTTGGATGTTGGGCTCTCTAATTTGCTATATTAATTTTACATCCCCTTTTTAAATATATACATTCATACACTGACAATTGCTGTGAAGCAGTAATTATGAAACAAGAGAGTTGATTAATTTAACAGATCAGTGAAGAATGACAATTTAATAAATGCAGTATACACTATAGTGCTCATTCAGCACTATGCACATTTAAGAGAGGATTTAAATAATGTATTAAAGAATGCATTTATTTTTAGTATTTTCTAATGAATGTTTGTTAGGATTTATTTTGCTTTCTCTATCTTGCATTGTGTCAGTACTTTACTCGACGTCTGGTTGGTAGGTTAGCAGAGCCTAGTAACCATCAGATCATTTTATATTGAGTAGAGTGGTTCTGAACAAATGGTTAAACTCATACACCGCAAGAAAATACGACCAATTGCAAACAGCCTTATAATGCCAAGAAGTATTACTAGGCACTGCAGATTTTTGGTGTTTATTAAAATTAGACCTTGTTATAAATAGATAATTTTGTTATAAACCATATTTTATTGTTGTGTTTGAGTATTTTAGATATTCTGTGGCTTAAAAAAAAAAAGTGTACGTAAAATCATCAGCGTGGTGTTGAAAATTATTGGATAGGTGTGAATGTCACTTAATATTAAATATGGTCACCTTTTGAAAAGCTTTAACAGTAATCATTGAAGAAGAAAAAATGAGTAACTGTCAGAGCTAACAATATGATTCTCACAGATGCTAGCAGGGAGAAATGGCGTTCTTTATTTTTGTTGTATTATAAGAGTCATCTCTAAAATTTCCTATTTTTTTTTTTTTTGTTGGTCCAAGTAGGGTATGTAAAGATCCTTTCACAAGTCTTATTAGAACAGTGCCTCTTAGTACCAAAATTTATTTAAAAAAAAAAAAAAATCAATAACCAGATAACATTAATATTTGGAAAATATGTAATATATACAGTATTTCATTTTATTATCCTAAATATATGTACTTATTTCATGCAGACTCAAAATGGCTCCATTTTGCTACAACTAAAAGTATTTTGTTAATGAGGGAATTGCCAAATTATTTTAACATATTGACAAATTTCCTTGGCAGTTCTTGATAACTAGGCCCTTTAAATACAAATAGCCTTATTGTCTGTAAATATTTACTCTGACAATATACATATTTTGTCTTTAATGCCGCACAAAATAATATTCTAATTTTTTTTCTTGATTTTGCTTGTTAATATATTGGGTTATGTTAGTCTATCCACAGTCCACAGCTGATACCAAAATATACACTGCTCCCTCTTGTGGTTTCTTTCACCCAGGCCCCACCTCTGTGATTCACTTCTCCAATCACAGGCTGCCTTTCTTTAGTTTTGCACTGATGATTCGCTGCACAGAGTTGAAGCCTCTACCTGCGCATCACTCATAGTGTGTCATAGTTCATGGCCTGATGAGGGGTTGCCAACTGCTAGTAAATTTACCGATGGTTTGTAAAAATTGGGTCAAAAGTTTCAGTAAGAATCAAATAAAAAAAAAAAAAAAAAAGTCCAAATCCGAAAATAAAATCTGGATCTGTTAACTACACACAAAATGTTCTCTGCAGTGTTTGTGCGACGATGTAATATTGGAAATAACTTGCCTCTAAAACCTGCCTGAACCCCTTCTTCCTGAACAGCTGCAAACTGTATGGCATGTGATTAGTAAAAAATGAGTCGGTAAATATTTAGAAAAATGTCAGTAAAATCTTTTCCAGGGGTTGGCAACTCTAGGGGGCAGTCCACACTGCAGCACATAGGGACAACTGTCAAAATTACAAGACCTGCTGCTGTGGCAAGAGAAAATATAGAGAACCAGGTAAATGGTTTATGGCTAGAATAGATTTTATATAGACTGGATTATACAAAATAGAGAACCAGGGAAATGGTTTATGGCTAGAATAGATTTTATATAGGCTGGATTATACAATATAGAGAACCAGGGAAATGGTTTATGGCTAGAATAGATTTTATATAGGCTGGATTATACCGGTGATACCTAACCTACAGCCCGTGGGCCATATCCGGCACATGGTCGAAGTTCCAAAGTCTGAATTGTTCCGTATAAATGTGAATTTGCCAGCTAAACACAGTCGCAATGGACTGCTACTGTAACAGTCTCATCTCTATAATGAGAATATTGTCACAGTCGCGACTTTACTGTGGAAAATTGTTGCAGTTGTTACTTTAAGATTTGTTACGGTCGCGACTTTACAAGTCGCAACTTTGAGTCAGCCAGTGACACACATGTCGCAAATTTATATGGCCCCCAGGCTGAAAAAGTTTGGGCACCACTGTATTATACAATATAGAGAACCAGGGAAACACTGGGGCAGTAGTTTTTTTTTCTCCAGCTGATAAAGAAAATGGTTAAATCCCATGATCCATTTTTGCACTGCATCTCAAGACCGCTAATAAATCTGTGACATCCACCCCTTTAAAACATATCTATGATTTAAAGTAGTTGTAGTTGTGTATCCTATATGTAATACACAGTCCACACAGGAAGAACAACATCTAGTGGAGGAAAAAAAATGTATGTAATAATCATCCATAAAGTTAAGGATCAGTAAAATATAGCATGTCCCACATATGATTCAAGCCCTGTGGTTGCCTAGTGCCAAGTTGAAAAATCCAATGGACTTCACGTTTGTTAATAAGCTTTACAACATCACCACCTCTACTATTCGTTTTTACCTTTTCAATCCCCTGAATAGAGAAATATTGAGAGTCAAAACTTGAGTTGAAGTGTTTGGCTACATAATAGTCAATTTGTTTTTATTAATATCATTGATGTGTTCTCTAGCCCAAACTTTTAGGGGGGAATTCACCATAGTGCGAAGTGAGGTGCAGAGTCTTCTTCACACTGACTGATATGTGCTCGCTGATGTCCTGCATGTGGACATCAACAAGCGCTTTAAAGGGATTCCAGTCTCAGCGAGGCAACTCTTTTGGTCTCGCCGAGACTGGAATCCCTTTAAAGCTCTCGCTGATGTCCGCGTGCAGGACATCAGCGAGCGTATATCAGTCAGTGCGAAGTGAGGAGAAGAGTCCGCACCTCACTTCGCACTATGGTGAATTCCCCCCTAAAAGTTTGGGCTAGAGAACACATCAATGAGTGTTCTGGTAGTGCGGCCAACATATTGTATGTAGCAATTTGTGCAGGTTATTAAGTAAACATTATTACTGTTGCAATTAATATAGTCACGTATTTCATAATTCTTATGCGTAATACTGCTATTGAATCGTTTCAATACATTAATATATTTGCAACAGACACATGTGTTGGCTCCACATTTAAAGGATCCCTTGGCGGACAACCAGGTAGATGAAGTGTTAAAGGGTAAACCAGAAGCTGAAAGTATATTGGAAAGGGTGGGGGCTTTGCTAGGAACACAACATAAGCCATTGGATAGTAGGCGCCTCAAATCTGGATCATTAAATTAGATAGGAATATTTTTCAATAAAATATTTTTGATTTTATTGAACTCCTTGCTGTAATTTGTAATAAAAATCGGGGCTTGTTCATGCTTATCTAAATGTTTGTATCTCTTCTTAGTGTTCTTAAGGTTTTTATACTTAGAGATAGGCCCAGAAGAGTCCACATCTGCGTTTGATTTATTTTCAAGGTTGTAAGTATGAGTTTTTTTGAGTGTCTATAGTATGTAGTAAGGAGGCCCTAGAAGTGTTTTAACGCTCGCATGAACGCTATGTCAAGCACTTTTTCTTGAAAGCGCCTATCTAAAAACCTTGATTTTAAATCATATGACAGTTATAAATGCATCATCTGTTGAACATATATGCCTTGATCTAAGAAATTTACTTATAGGTATAGATTTGACACAGTGTCTAGGATGACAACTAGAAAATTTGAGTAATGAATTACTTGACGTAGGCTTCCTAAAAACACTTGTGTTAATAACTTTATTGTCTACATCCCCTGTTAAGGTGATGTCCAAAAAGTTGATGCATGTCCTATGAAATTCTTTAGTGAAATGTAAACCTAGTGAATTGCAATTGAGGTGATGTAATAAAATGTCACTCGGGTTCCGTGCCCTTCCAAACAAAGATTAGATCATCAATATAACGACTGTAATGGATGATTTTATTCCTATGGGAATTGTTGGAACTATAAATGTGAAACCACTCCCACCATCCCATATACAAGTTGGCATAAGAAGGGGCAAATTTGGCACCCATTGATGTACCAGTGACTTGTAAAAAGTAATCACCTTTAAATGTAAAATAGTTATGCATTAACATGAAATCAAGGACCTTCAAAACAAACTTTATTAGTATCTGATCAAAAGTACTGTAGGTATTAAGGTGCCAATCTATAGCTTGTTTGCCCAAATGATGTGGGATGGTGGAATATAAGGAAGTCACATCCATGCAAACCCAGAAATAATCAGAAACCCACTCATGCTTATCAAATACTTTTTAAAAGTTGAGCTGAATCTTTTAGGTAGGAAGGAAGGCAACCTGAAAACAAAAGGCTGTAAAATGTTATCCAACCAATTGCCTAAAGGTTCGTATATAGACCCTATACCAGACACAATTGGCCTACCAACCGGTGGACGCTGGGGTTTATGTATCTTTGGTAGGTGGTGGAAAAATGGAATCTTGGGTCTAGTGACTATCAATCTCTCTAAGTCAATATGTTTAAAAATGCCCAACCTAATGCCTTCTAGAATTAAAGCTTTTAAATTATTCTGAAAGTTAATAGTGGCGTTATTTGTCAGTTTGCGATATGTATTAGTGTCTAGTAACTCTCTGTATGCTTCATTGACATAATCTGTTTTGTTAAGGACAACAACTGAACCACCCTTATCTGCTTGCTTTATAATGATCGAAGTATCAGTTTTCAATGTTGAAAGTGCCTTTAATTCTGAGGGAGTATGATTACGTGATCGTTGTGCACATACCTCATTTTTAAGTGCAGTCAAGTCCTCCTCCACCACCTGTTGGAAAGAGGTAATGCAGGGGGGCCTGACTTGCACTGGGTAAAAACTAGAGTTAGAGTTAACATTAATACAAGGATTTAGAATGGTAGAACCAGTTGTGGCCTGTGTAACAGTAGACTCAATATCCAAGTCAACCAACTCTCTAACTATTACTTGATAAAATGTTGTAAGAGAAACAGAATTGTTAGGAGAGTCACCTGCCTTGAGAAAATCAGGGGCGACAGTACTAGCACTGGAATCGGTGTCAGTCAGTATGTGTATGTGAAAATTTTTTTTTTAAAGTTAACTTCCTGACAAACTGGTTTACATCAACCAATATGCTGAAAATATTAAAGTGGCAAGTCGGTGCAAAGTTAAGTCCTTTGTTGAGCATGGAGAGTTCATCTCAAGTGAATACTCTATCTGAAAAATTGACAAGTAGGTTTGTTGCTGTCGGTTGGATAAATGAGCCGTGCGACGACCCAAAACCTGCACGGTCCTTTCTTCTTCTGCCTCCCCGTCTAGTTCCATGCATCTTTCTCTTTTGTATGAATTGTCTTCCCAGTTTTTTGACTGCCAGAACTCCTTCCTAGGAAGGGAAGAGGATGATTGTGAACTAGAGTCACTAAGAATGCCAGAATGGTGAACATCTTCTGGCTCACTGTCACTCGTTTCTGAGAAGGTAACAGACCTTTTACTCCTAGTTTTTAGGATAGACTTAGGAGTGTTGGATGGAGATCTATTGTATGGTAAATTCCATTGATCTATTTTACTATTTTCATAATCATGTAATCATGTACGTCACAGTTGAATTTTTTCTTTTTGATTTCCATCACAGATTTTTCGTATTTGTCAAGTCGTCTAATTGTTTGTCTAAGGTCAAAAGAGTATCATCCGTGTCAAATTTGGACAGATTATTCTGTAAAGTCTCTATCTCCAAATGTAAATCATTGATTTGTTGCTCCTTGTATTCAAGCAAAATATCAATGAGTTTTAAATGAACATTCATTAAGTTCCTCATTCCATTTGGTAGCAAGCATATGTTCTTTAGAAATACAATTCGGTACCTTTTTGATTCTGAGGCCTCTTGGAATCCTTTTCACTTCGCTGTATTCTTTAAGTTTCCTGATATCCCACCAGATCCGCGTCTCCTTCTTAAGGAGAGTTTCAAGTATTTTGTAGGAGCTCCGAATATCCAATGTGCCAGAATCTGGGATTCAATCATTAAAGCAGGTAAATGCCATCTTACGAAGTGGATTATCATGTAAAGAAGAAAAAATCCTCCGAGGGGTTTTGCCATCAGCCATGGATATAAATTATCAAAGTAAAATTGCTGGTAGTCAAACACAGAGATAAGGATGTATAGTTCAGCAACAAATTGAAAGAGAAATGTCCTCAAAATGAGTGAAACTTCATCAAGGAGAGCTGGTCTGGGCAAGAACAATGCTGCAAACAAACAGGACCGCTCCAATCCTCAGGGAAACAACAATCAATACCTCTGGTCAAGTTGGATTATATGATCCCAATCCAACACCATGCAAAATCGATAATTGATTTTCACTTCACTTGTGTGAATAACTTTGTCAACATCCCCTGTTAAGGTGATGTCCAAAAAGTTGATGCATGTCCTATAAAAATGAAATTCTTTAGTGAAATGTAAACTAAATGAATTGCAATTGAGGTGATGTAAAAAAAAAATATCAGATTCAAGTTCCGTGCAGCACCCACATACCCATACATTCACTCCGTGCAGCACCCACATACCCATACAT
>WMED01013875.1:0-14248 GCA_019650415.1 Pipa parva | reverse complement strand
TCCTGATCAGTCATAGGGAAACTGCAGTAATTGCTTTTCCTATGGGGTAATTGGAAGAGTGAGCGTGTACGAGAGAGGAGAGCACACGTTTCTGTCACCTCTCTCAGTCCCCTCCTCCTGCTGTCTGATCTATTAGTCTGCTTCTCTGTTACAGAGACCACCTGGTTCCAGATTACTATGGAGAGTCTTGCACAGTCTCAATATTATTATAATGCAGAAACCCACAAGAATCCACTTTATGTTCTACTAATGTATCTATGAATATCTATATATATATATATATATATATATATATATATATATATATATATATATATATATATATATATATATATATATATATGCACAATTCAAATATGCATGCTCCCATTGGACCCCTCTTATCCATATCTGAACAACTTTAAGAAAATCTCAATATATATGTTTTAAATTTGTTCCAAATGTAGATGCCAGATGTATATATTATACAACATCCATATTTATGTCTAGATTATCTGAGGCACAGAGGACATGATTATTCTTTCAGGAGTAGGAATGCTAAATCTATTAGGCCCAAATCTACAGCTGGATATGCTACGCTAAAACATTTAAACAGACGGAACAACTAAAAGGGTATAATGAATGCGTTTTAATACTATCTTTGTATAAAAGTCAAGGGATTGTTATATACTTTTGTGCTAAGGCCTAGTGTTGGTAAAAAGACAGACCTGGAGCATTTGGCAGACAGTCTACTCCACCCAGCGATGTTCTGCGCTTTTTACCCTGCTCTCCTGGAGAACAGTCTGATCCTGCCTGTACTTTTCAGAAACACTTTTTAAAAGAGGCATTTGGCCTTTGGAAGGCCTGTATTTGGCTTTTCATGCTGTTACAGTACAGGCAAAGCAAGATGTGTAGTGAATGAAACGTTCTGCTAAAAGCATATAAGCAAAACACTGAACTAATAATTAAAAATTAGTTTGTTAGGGAGAGACTTAGAGGGTAATTCAGGAACGATCAAACTTACCTTGCAATGCTTCTCACCACTTTGCTGAGCCGGGTACGCGCTCACTGGTCTCCTGCAAGCGGAGATCAGTGAACGCTTTAAAGGTACTTCGGCTCGACTCGAGTGGTCGCGAGGTGAGCCGAAGTACCTTTAAAGCGTTCGCTGATCTCCGCTTGCAGGAGACCAGGGAGCGCATACCCGACTCGGCAAAGTGACGAGAAGCATCGCAAGGTAAGTTCGATCATTCCTGAATTACCCCCTTAGCTCAATTCAGGTAGATCTATTTCCAAGAGCCTGTTTTATGCGTATTGTTTTTAAAGCAGTAATGGCATTAACAATCCTCAGTAGATTCTAATTTTGAGCAGAAATAAAACCACAACAAAATAACAGTGTTTCCAAGGGCTTACAGGGATTCTCCATTCTGTAATTACTCATTTGCTATTGTGTAGCCTAGGCCCTAACTGTCATTTTACTAATGTTATTTTTAATAAATGCATTGCTGTTTTATGGTATTCTCTGATTTCATTAGTCTGACAGATACAGTTGTACTTTTCTAAACATTGACAATGAAGCTACAGATATTCCAGATAATTGAATAACTGCTAGAAATGTGAAGCAGATTGGTGTCCTTCTCTTTGAATAATATGAAGCCAAGTTGTAGCTACAGATATATTCTTATAGCGTAGAAGCTTCCTCTGAAGAATTATCATTGTTTTCTTATTGCCTTGGTTTTACAAGTGTCTGCCAGGAGTGTAGTTCATAGTACATTTATGAAGCTCCATGAGTAAGCAAAGCTGTGTGTGTGTGTGTGTAGCGTAGTGTAAAGTTCCCTCCTCCCAGTGGGTGAGTACAGAGTCAGGCGTAGCTGGGAGGAGGATGCAGTGTGTGTGAAAGGAGACAGGGCCTCGGGGGAACTCAGTGAGGGTAAATGCAGCCTGGCTTTGCAAGGACAGACGGGTAAGAGACTTTAAGAAGATCCTGTAAAATAGATGTGTGGATGAAGTTGTCAAGCCCAGGTTGAATTTCTAAGGCTTTTTCTCAGAAATGGACTAAAGGCCTGTTTACCACCAAGACACTGTCTTTATCTGTACACTGAATACAGGGTAATTTTATTTAAAATGACTTGTAGTATGCTAAAGTGGAAAGTAACATATGTGCGTAATTTATGCCTATGTTTATATGTGTGTGAACAGTGCATTAACCCTTTCTGCCACAGTAGCAGAGAATGTGGTTCATTTACGTGCAGCACAGAGGAAAAGAGGTTAGTGCAATGATTCATTTTGAAATGAGATTGTTCTTTAAGCAAGATCTGCCTACCATTGTATCTCTAGGAAATTTTACAAACTACACTTTACAGATGGCAGATCTCCATCTCAGTAGCATTGCCAGGTCTGCCATTTTGTACATATGTAATTATCTTACAGTATGTGATATCAGTTAAAATGTTACTGCCTTAAAAGCAGGGGAGCACTTTTTTTGTTAATTAACTCTTCCTCTCCGGGTATCCCAAAGAATTCCCTTTCAAAGCACATTCTTCATGTATTATTTCTTTCCTACAACTATTAATATCCACAAAAAAGAACATTATTCGAATATAACTAAATAGGTTGCCGCTATCGGTAATTAATGATCAAACAGGGACTGTCAATTTAAAGGAGTTGTAGAGAAAACCATGTTAATGCCAAATGATCATATAAAATGACATGGTTGGAAGCGGAGTATCACAATCTGTTTCTATATGCTAGAGCCCTGTGACATCATGGGATTTTGGAATGCTAGAGCAGCAGCATTTTATTTTAGATCTATTTTCTGTGCTTTCATGGGAAAACTTTCATATTGTATGGGTGTATGTGTGAGTCCAGAAGCAGTTCTTTTGCCTTTTAACCCCTGGAAGTCTACACTGTTTGCTTAAGACTGCTTTGCCAGCCAGAGACCCATAATGTTAAATATATAACACCCACCAGTTTTGTTCACACCAACAGCTGTCTAGCTAGCAAACACACGCCTTGTATTAATTATGTGTAGAGTATTTGCTTATGTATTTCAATTCAGGACTGTTTTATTACTTTGTCTTGGATTGACTCATATAGTCTACCATCTGTCTTCAACGTCCAGCACAATGTTATAAATCTGATCAGTGTTGTATGACTTCATGCTCCAGGTAAGGTACCCAGCTCTCATAATAATGAGTCATCTAGGGACCTCTCTAATCCCTTTCACTTTAAAGACTAGCAATGTGATATTACTATTTCTCCTCTGTTACAATGTGCTGTCATTCTTTTCCAGTACTTTATGATGCAGTGCCACATAGATCAGGAAGAGCATATTTCATATATAAGTATTATTACTTATTATCTGTACTAAACTATGAGGCCTTTGCAGCTGTATTAGCTAGGTTACAATTAAACATTGCAGCATCCAAACACTTTCTCTGAAGTTATAAACGGAACAAATGAAAGCATAAATGAAAAATGAAAACTGCTCAAAGAAACAGACATGATTCGTTTACTAACAAGTGATAATAAGAAATTACTGTTCACCAACTTTAGGATGCAAGAATTACATGACTACCCATAACCATCAGGTGCTGTAAAATGATACACTAATGCACTTTCTTCGTTTCCAAAACTTTATTATCATTTAGCATAACATTGCATAATCTCTTCAATCCAATGCAACGTAAATTAACATATTCCAACCAATAACCATAACTGATGTGGGCAAGAAGGCCACAGCTTACATGACAGCAATTATGACGAGAGCATCTTACCTGTTTTCCAGAGACCGTACCTACCTTGTTGCCGCCATCCTGGCACCAAGCGGTATGCCCGCGTTCCACCGTTACCACTTGGTAGTACTTAGGGACCCCTTGTCCCTGTGAAAATAATCCTTATTCCCTTCTTATTCTGCTCTCTTTACCAAAACTTTTTCCCCACCTTTGACATATAAGCTGTGACATATTCTATTGCTTTGCTATCTGCTACTATATCTCATCTGAGGGCAGGATGGGAGGGCGATTTGTACCCCACTGCTTGCTCTTCCTCTGCATGCTCTCAGCAATCCCCACCCCCTAAATATATACTTTATTCCTATGGCCAATCATATCCCATTTTTATATTAGCCTATCCCTTGTCACTCAACAGCCCCACTGCTCAGGGACAGTCATGTGACTTCCTCATTATTATGTTTTTTTTTTTGTTTGTTTGTTTTTGTTTTCTTCGGGAGGCATACTGGAAATGTTTGGTTTGAAGCTGGATATCAAAATGAATCTTTAATACCAGTATAAAGCATACATCTCTATAATGTATTCTTCTTTCATTTGGACTCATATTTCAAAATGCAAAATGTCAAAGCCTGTAATGGGATTTTCATGCTGTTACAGTACAGGTGAAATAAGATGTGTAGTGAATGAAATGTTCTGCTAAAGGAACATAAGTGAAGCACTGAACTATAATTAGTTTGTTAGTGAGAGACTTAGTTCAATTTAGGTAGATCTACTTTCCAAGGCCCTGTGTCATGCATATTGTTTTTAAAGCAGTAATGGTATTACCAATCCTCAGTAAATAGACTGTAACAAAACAGACTCTTCATTCTGTAGTTAACCTTTGCTATGCTGTAGTTTAGGCCCTAACTGTAATCTGTAATTTTTTTGTTGTTGTTGTTTTTTTACAGTTTTATTTTATCAATATTTTCAAAACTAAATTGAAATCTTACCTCTTGGAGTACTTTTCATGTCTATACTTTATCTTTAAGTAACTATTCAAAATTTTTAATATTTTGTATTTATTTTCTTATTTAATTGGCACGTATAGGCTAATGAACTGACACTTTAGGCTACTGCACGTGTTACCCTCCTATCTGTTTATGTTAAGTATTCCTCTTATTTAGATTGTGAGCTCTGTGGGGCAGGGACCTCCATCCTCTTGTTTCAATCATGGCCTGGCACTTAGAGTGATGTATTTTCTTGATTATATGTTTGTAATTTACTTCACTGGTTCTTTGTCATGCACTTCCCTTGTCTGTATTATTGGATTGTACAGCGCTGTATAACCTTATGGCTCTTTATAAATAAAACTATACATGTATACATACATTTTAAAGTTTCAGTTCTTGTGGCTGGCAGAAACAGCTGTACTTTTGTAAACACTCGCAATGAGGTTATAGATATGACATATAATTTTAAAAAACTGCTAGAAATATATAACAGAGCACTAGTGCAGTAAATAGTAGGAACAAACCAAGCATTTACTTTATTTTTTTAACCCACAGCAGTGAAATCTAATGGCTGATTGGTGCTTTGAGTAGTTGCCATAGGTGGAGATTTTTTCCACTTAAAAAAAAGTTGCCTATAAATTGTCTTAGTAATTTTTGTCACAAAAGTGGCTTCTGTGAGCTAAGAATCATGCCCGGTTTCAGTCAGATAGGGTTTGATCACTGATATCCCATATGTATTGTGGCATTGTGTCGGTTTGGTATTACAGGCCTGTTCAATAGATGTATTTGAATAAAGATAAAGCAAAGCATATATGTATATGAAAAAACAGATTGTACCTGGTGTTGTTGAAGATATTTTATTTATATTAACTTTCCAAGTTAGGAAAAAGTTATCATTATAACTCCTCTAGTTGGGTTGTCCTGATTTTGATCCAGAATGGACTTGGAGGAACCACAATTTCAGTTCCCCTCTCAGCTCTAGTGGGGGAAAACTGCTGATTGAATGGGAGAGGTGGAATGACATGTAGAGCTCCCTGGCAGTTTAATTCTGAATTGTAAGGTGAATACTGCAGCTCAGTGGGTATCCTCCACATCATGTCTTCCTGACATGGAATGTTCACTTTAAATGCTTGTTTAGACTCCTCTCCAAGACCAATAAAAGAGAGTAGATTGACTGAGGGGCATCACTTTGCTTATCTACTGAATTCCTCAATTCATTGATGCATGTCATTCCTGTATAGAAAGCCTAATGGCTAGTTCTTTCTCCTACTTCATTAAATATGAGAACTTTTTTTTATAAAAGATATTAACATTAGTGTTATTCAGTAGTTTAGAGGAGATTCTGCCTTTGTGTTTGGGCTCTATCTTCTGACACTATAATATAGTATTATAGTGTGACACTATAAAATAGTGACTCTGTGTATACATTACTAAAATAAGTCAAATTTGTATAGCAAGATTTGAAAACATTTTCAAATTCTGCTTTCAAATGCAAGAATAAATACATGAAAAGTATTTTCTAACAAGAATGACAGAGAGGGAATGTCATTTCAGCCAATCACATTTCTGTACCATATCATGAATTGCACTAAGCAGAAAGACTAAAGAAAAAAAAAAGTAATATCCAAAGACTTGACCACATAGTCTAAAGAGTCTTTCAAATTACAGTAGTTGAATTTTGTCCATTTACTGTATTTGTGTGTAAGGCTGAAATGAAACGTTGCAAGTTATACATACAGTTTTGTTCAGTATGAACCCATTTCAGTTTTTTGATGAAGCATGGTATTTTTATTTCTATTTGATCTGATAAAATAGCCTGATGATTTTATATACAGTCTATGGCAATATTTTGGGCTTTGCAAATAAAATTCATTGATAAGTCTGTAGGTACTGTATTTATTACTTACAGTAGTATAGATAATGCATATTATATAGTTGTTGAGATGCTGCCCAGCTAGAAATTAGATCTAAATATCTGCAGGAAGTTTAGTTAAATACATTTCTAACTCTGTGGATTCTTGTAGCATCAGTAAATAGGCATATATATCTAAGGCACAGGGAGTAAAAGTTACCTCTAAATAATTCAAGAGACAATTATAAGCCCTGTAGTTCAGTAAAACAACTGGGCATAATATAAAATTTAAATATATTTCATAGATGAATGGCCTCCTGCTTCCATGGGTTGATTATGTATTGTAATAGCTTTTTAAGTTAGTATGTAAACTTTTTTTTTTAATTTGCAAGAAAAACATCCTTAACATTTATTATTTCCTGAACACATAATTAAGGTTTATTTAAAAGTCCATTTGAAGTTGTGTATTCTTTAGAGCCAACCCCCACTCAACTTCCTTGCTTCTGCTGACTGCTTGATTCATTAAGTCACCTTTGCCTTAGTGCATTTGGAGGGTCTGCAATCTGGCAGGCAGCTATGGGCAGATGGTTTCAGCAGTGGTTAGGCAGTGCCCCCTGTGTCCTGGATCCATGACTGGGTGGCATTATTCATGTATAAATCAGCCTTAGTTGCTTTTTATATCTTTTGGAGAACATTTCTAATGGAGGACAGTACATATTATTATTCTGTGATGTAGCAGAGAGGGAGTAGATTAAACTCTTAGAACTTTATGATTGAGCAATCTTCAGTGCAGCTCCTGGCACACACAGCTTTACATATTTTTCCATGGAAATGCATAAGAAGTCATATGACCTTTATAAATCCTCCCCCTTGCATTGTAAATACACGTTACCACTCACCACAAATATCATAATCTCATCTTCTTCATTCAGCCTTGTATAACTTTTTAAACTCTGCACACACCAAATAGCACTCTAAAAAACTTTCATGATTTTTAAACCATGCAGAAAATTTTGCATTTTTTCAGTGTATTAGAGTACAGGTTAACCTTTCTCAAGACCGAATTGTTGTATTTAGGCTTATCTTATGCATGTGGGTCTATGCATTGGTCACTTTCATACAGCTGCTCTGGTTTTCTCCTGCAATAGATATTTATTTTTTATATCCACATCTTTTGCAACTATCAAGACTTCCCTTGACACTGGTGCCTATTAACCCTATTTAGTTGTGTGCCTAGGAAGCATTGTATTGGTTTAATGCAAACAATAAAAAACTCAAATATGGAATTTAGTCTTTTTCTCTGGCTATTACAAATTCTTAGTATGGGTAACACACTTGTAAATCCAGATGTTAAATGTCAGTGGAGCTATTATGAAAGTAACAAGAAGAATTTACAGTTGGGACATAGTACTAGTTTTGCTACCTTTGTATTATGCAGTTGAATATATTTTGAGCTAAACCGAATAAAATGCAAAATATTTAGATGTGTACCATACAGTGGTTTGAATGATAGCATAATTCGTCTGAACCATGTCTGTGTCATTATGTGATAGAAGAAAAAAAAAATCAATAAATAAGTCAATTAATGCTGTATAATAAATGGCAGCATGTCTGACTCAAATATGGATGTGAGCCAACTGCTACTGTATAACTGTTAATATATTATTCTAGGCGTTGCTGTATATATATTCTGTATGTTCTGCTAAAGCCCAGTTGCTGAGTAGGTACAAGGAAAAGCATTTGCAGTGAAAGTAGGCCAAGTTCCTAGAAACAGTTGGATATTCGTATTGCACCAATATAGCAATTAGTAAACAGTATGCTATTCTACAGAAACAATGGAATGGACAGATCCATCCTTAATTACTGTAGTTTATGGACTTTAGGATGCATTGAAATATAAGATTCACAACAATTTTTTGTGGAAAATTTTAGGCGGAAAAATGCACATTGAAACACACTTACACCTGTACTCACACTCTCACACACATTGGTACACAAATTAACACACAAACATGCGCATACATGCACACACACTTAGGGCCTAATTCACCATTGTGCGAAGTGAGCCACGAAGCCTTCGGCTCACTTCACAAATGGTGTTATGCGCCCGCTGATGTCCGCGTGCAGGACATCAGCGGGCGCATAACGCCATGTGCGAAGTGAGCCGAAGGCTTCACGGCTCACTTCGCACAATGGTGAATTAGGCCCTTATTGTTGACCTTTTACTCCCACAGACTATCTGTGCTGCCACTTCATTTAGTGGGGCCTTCTCTGCTTCCTAGCTATGATGAGGTCACCAGAACACTGCCCATTGTGTGCTGGTGATGCCTCTGCGGTAGGGCAGAGGAGAAGGGCAGGAAGTCAGTAATGCTGGGAAAAGCTGGGAGAACCCAAGCGATTGGGGGGGTAAGTCCGGGGAAGCTGATCAATTGACAATTCATTTAATGCATGCTCACCAATGAATTGCACTGTACTGTAGCCTACCCAGTTGTTCATTATTTGCCCTACAAAATTGTCTTGTGTATTAAGTGTGACAGATATGAAAATTGCATTATTTTTTTAGCCAGTGAAACCACTAAGTACAGCAATAACCCACCCAAGCAGACAGTTAGACAGAGTTCTCCTTTAAGCATAATTCATGTAACATTTAATGTTGAGCAAAAGTCAGAACAAAATAAGCAGTTGACACAGGTACCAATGCTCTGGTCTCCTCTTAGGAGTGCCTGATACTGCAAACAGCAGTCCTTATCCAGCAGCAGCCTTTAGTATCTCTCCACAGGAACACTGCAGCCCTGCATAGGAGCACAGTAATACTATAGAAGCACAGCAGCACAGCATAAGACCACAGCAGGACCACAGCTGTACCACAGGAACACAGCAGCACAGCATAGAAGCACTATAATACCACAGAAGCACAGCAGCGAGCAAAAGACCACAGCAAGACAGCAGGACCACAGCAACATAGGGAAGCCTTCGCCCTGACCCCAGGACCCGAACAGAGCAGGCTGTCCACCTGACTCCCTGGGGCTACCCCTTCATTTACTCCTGTTGTGACTTTGGGCTGTCGTTCTCCTAGCATCTACATTGGCACGCACTACTGTGCCCTGTAACAGTAACTAACCCTATGCCTACCTCTAAGCTAGGGCCACTCTTCTTCCACAGGACTCCGTCCTGTAACATCCCCTAGAGCTGTCTATCCCGGGAATGTCTTTTTTCTTTTTATTATTATTATTATTATTTATTCATTCTAATATAGCTCTACTATTTTTATGCAGCGCTTTACATAGATTCATCATTCACTTTAGTCCCTGCCTCATGGAGCTTACAATCTAGTTTTTTCCTATTTTGTCACACACACACGCACAGATGTATATTTTTCTCTCAGGACCACAGCTATAATGATAGCTCTGCAAACTTTTGCCTTAGGGCACACCTTAGCCTTAGAGGTCTCCTAGCCCCAGATACCATGTACTATGTAGAATACCTGTCACCTCAGTACTCTAATAGTAATTTAGGTTCTACTAATGATATAAACGATTTTGTAAATATATATGTATTTTAAAAAATGTACCTTTATATAGCATTTCTCTCTGTCATCTTCCCTGTCAGCCTGACTTTTCTTTCCCGAGTTGGGTAGGGTGGGGCTAAATGACGATTGACATTATAGCTCCTCCAATCATATCCCTACTAGATAATGATTTAAAGGATCTGATTGGAGGAGCTCTGTCGCAGCAATCCTGCGAGTGAGCGCTCCTTCAGTGTAGGAAAATTGTCAGGTTGGGTCTGCAGTCTGCACTGAAGGAACGCTCGCTTTCTGGGTGGGATCAAGGATAGCAGCGGTGGCGATTGTGCGCATGTCAATAGAGACGGCTCTATGTGCCCTCTCTGGCATGCATGCTATAGGTTTGCTATCACTGGTCTATACTTTATGCTGCACACAATGTTATACAGAATAATGAAAACATGCCAAACCATTTTATACAAAATTAGCAACATTTCATCATATACAGTATAGTGATATTATGGTTTATTGCCTCTTTACAATTTGTGTAGCATATTTAGAATTAAAAATTTCATTACAATTAAAATACCAGCAACACCTTTGAAAGGAAACTTAATGCGTGCCTCTGTTTATTTAAGTTTTTGCACATGCACATTTACATGAACACAGCACTGTACTGCAGAGCACCTCTCTTTCTCTTAACTCTGGATTTCTGTAACTCTGGCATTCCTTACTCCTAAATCCTGGGCTCAGTACAACACGTGTCATAAAACTACTTTATTCCACAAAGCAGGTTGCAACATTGTGCCCTTGATGAGAGTTTCTACAGATCAAGATAAAAGCAGGATAAACATAATGATGTAGTTAATGAGAGGACAAGGAAAAGACAAATCAACAAAATTAAAAGAATACATTAGAAAAATGTTAGTTTTGGGATAAATAAAATATCTAAAGTATTTCACTTTTTACCCTCCATTATTATCTTTCTTGGATTAACGTCCCAGTCATTCCTAAACAGTGGTAGTAAAAATGTTATCTTTGAAACCAAAATACTGACTTTTGTTTGTTAGCTGACTGCAGACATCTTTGATCAGTACTATGACTGGGGACAGAAATCCAGAGAGAGTTAAAGTAAAATTATTTTAAAATAAAAATATCATGCTTCTCACAGTTTCTGGAAATGTAGTTTGTATATGAATGTAAAAGGGGTTTTTTTTGTTATTTTTGTGTCTGGTTCTTTGAAAAATGTACTTGAATTATTAAAATCAATATCGTGGTACAGTCTCTTTAATAATTGTTCTCTGAACTTTTACTTTTTTAGTTTATTAAACAAAGTAATTATATATTTAAACTATAGTTTGAACCTATCACTTTTCTGTTTTAACAAATAAAATAACATTTGGCATTCATGAGCTCTTTGTTTTCATGCCAAGTGGTAACAGGAGTTTAGTTTGATCTTTTATATCGGGTATTTTCTTCTATGAGCATCTATTGATAAAAGCTAAATTATCTTAGCCCATTGTCTCTTTATATAGAGTTATGTGACCAAGTACAAATAGATCTTATGAAACTAGTGCAGTTGCAGCTACACTGTATGTAGGCGTCGACTCATAAGTAGTAAGTATCACAGCCAAGAGCTACAGAGCAAAGCTAGTGTTCACATAGATATTGGCTGGAAACTTGCAGTAACCAGTTTCTGCTGTTAAGCAGTGGGGATTCCCTCAGACTTAATCATGTTATGTGCCAGAGTGGTCTCTAACACACAGAAAACCTGGCAGCATGGGGGTATACAGATTGCTTTTAATAAATGACAATGTGTGCATACCACACAAAAAGGTGTGGGTTTTTTTTTTTTGTTTCAGAGTTTTTTTCTTGCCATAAGCCCAGTTATTTCTTGGTAACTTTATATTTTTAATAATGTTTGCAAATTTCTTATATTTTTAAAAATTTGACTTATCAATCATGTATCTCTGTTTAATGCAAGGGTTCACACACTGGCACATTCTCCTCTGTGTCTTCAATTCCTATTGCTACTAATCTGGTCTCATTTTTCACTTAACATGAAGCATCCCAGCACATATTCCTCTCTATAAAACACTAGTGTGACATTGTGTGCTTGATAGTCATTACTTCAATGTTTTTTCACGAGTATTTTGAGCATTTTTTTCACCATGTGGTTTTAAAAAAAAAAAAAAAATGTAGAGGAGAATATGCTAGTGTGAACCCAGCCTTTTACTACATTTTAATCAGGGCAGTATTTTGCCATTTAAAGGAACAGTCTTGGCAAAATTGAAAAAAAATGCAAATGTTAGTAAATACGAATTACTAACTTTTATTAAATGCATTTTATTTTCAATTTTGCCCCTAAAATGAAATATCTTGCCTGTTTAGAAGCACTTCTGTGTTTTCAATTCCATCTTCAATCCAAAAACATTTATGTGTGTGACAAAATAGGGAAAACTAGATTGTAAGCTCCATGGGGCAGGGACTGAAGTGAATGATGAATCTCTGTAAAGTGTTGCGTAAAATAGTAGAGCTATATAAGAATGAATAAATAATAATAATCTGTGCCGCTGACTCTAAGGTGTCCTAGAGCTGAAATGCGTTCTTCTCCTGTCAGTGTGCAGCCTGGCGCCAGCATCTCCTAATAGTCACATGGGAGAGCGGCGCATCATCAACCCGGCTCCCCTTGATGATGCGCCGCTCTAAAGTGAATTGGTCTTACCATGTCAAGTTCACCAGTTTTAATTCACCAGATCAAAGTGGCAAATTAGGGGTTGATGACTGTCCAACTGACTCTGCTACACTAAGCACAAAACTGCATCCAATGCATTTGCTTCATTATTATAATTATAATCTACCACTTAGTGAATTTACGGCTATTGGAGCAGAGGCACCCAAAGTGATGCGAATATACTTTGAATTCATGCCTTAATGAAGAAGCTTGTATATATGAAAAATATGCACTAAATTACTGTAGCATTCTATTCATCTTTCTATGTCAGGGCTTTGTTGACAGTATCTGTCATTATTGATTTTTAATGCTGCCTCTTTCAGCTGTAGTTACCAACCCCAGATTCCTCTAAATTTTCTCTCTGCCCCATTTTACCACATCTCTGCAGAATAATCTTGAAGAATGATAAATCATTGGCTGCTGTAAATCCTAAGGATATTAGAAGTCCCGACAGAGTTCTCAAGTGACTTATGATATAATCATATTTCACAGTAGGGGGTTTATTATACCACATAATATTACAGTATATACAAATGTCATTGCTGTATCACTGCAATGTAAAACCTTTTAAATAGCCACTTTGGCCTTATTCAGACCACTGCTTTTGATGGTCTTTCATATATGCTAGAATTCAAACATCATCTTGGGATGTGTTATATTGTTGATGCATTTTTACTGTACTGGTATGAGATTATTTTTTGGTGGGGAAAAAAGGATAACAGTAACACTAAAATGAAAAGGCCCCAAATGCCTTTATGATTGCTATTTATTTAATCTGTGCCTACAAAAATGATAAATGGTCTGAAATTTAACTTTAACATTGGGTTTTTTGTAGCACTGCATGAACAAATATAATGTAAAGCTCCATAAGATAAAGGGTAATTGAGTGGGGTTTGTTTAACATGTACTGTTTTTTTCAATAACTGCCATTTCAAGCAATATTGGATTTTTTGATATATTTTAGTATTACTGGTCCTTTAATATGTTTGCAATCAGACCGTTATAATCTCCTTTTAAACTCTAGCTAAATGGGTGCTTTAAAATCAGAGAGATGCATACAACTTAAGGTGAATTGCTCTTTGTGCTTTGCCAGATATATTCCCAGAGCCCTCACCAGCCCCAGTTCTTTGCTGTCATACCAAGTTGTAATAAAACCCTTTATATCAACATAACTAGACGCCCCAGAGCCAAATTTGGAACTGAACACCTTGCCTTCCTGCTTAAACACCCACACCCCCAATTTATTACAAGTTATGTTTATTCACTACCTATGTAGAGCACACTATTTGCTGTAAGATACACACTTTCTTGTGTCTCTCTTGTCCTCGGCTATGCTATTGCTGGTCCACTATTATTTCCAGTCCAGTCTTGCATGCAGCAGGAAGCTTTGTGGCAACTCAGGGAGAGCACTTAAAGGAACAGTCCAGCCTGATTAATAAAAAGTAATGTGTGTTGTAAATGCAT
>WMED01013874.1:0-14249 GCA_019650415.1 Pipa parva | reverse complement strand
CACAAAGCCAATGATTGCCCTGCAGGGCCATGTATTGTTTTTAATCTGTTGTTTTCTTGTCTTTCTTTCTTGTCTTCTTTCTACCTCCAGTGGCCCCCGGGTAAATTGAGTTTGAGACCCCTGCTTTAAATGGTTGATGAAATGAGACAATCAGGTTTCACTCAAACATCACAGTCTGAACCGAACAGCTCCAAAATGATGAGTATCAGCAATCAAAAGGTGTTTACCACCACGCTTAAAGACAGTCACTACTCAATATCCATGAAGTAGACAAGAAGAGTTTCCATAAAAATATCCATATTTATTGCAATATTGAAGATAAAAAACGTGGAAAATTGCTCACAAAAAACTTAAAAGTAAAAAAGATATAAAAGACAAGATATCTTAAATGGACAAGTTAGATATCTCCATTGACTGATTTAAAAATCCAGTGAACTGCACTATAATTACCGTTATACTCTCCTGATGAAGCATTACATGCGGAACGCGTAGAGAGTTATGCACTGTACTTATTTTTACTGATTTATCCTGGCTGTATTATGTAATCTTGGAGTGCAGTTCACTGGACTTCAATATGATCATTCAGTAAGACCAGACATAAAATTCTTTTCCCAGACAAAAAGAATGAGAGTCTGGCCCAACAAAGGCAGTGCCAGCCCCCTGCAGATAGCAGCAGATAGCAACAGATAGCAGCAGACAGCAACAGATAGCAGCAGATAGCAGCAGACAGCAGCAGACAGCAGCAGACAGGAGCAGACAGCAGCAGATAGCAGCAGACAGCAGCAGACAGTAACAGACAGCAGCAGATAGCAACAGATAGCAGCAGATAGCAGCAACCTAGAGAAAGAGATTTACAAAAGAAATGCAGCAGTAGTAATAAATCCATGCAAACCCTATAATAAGGCCTATCATTCCAAATCAGCTTTTCTTTTTTTTTTTTAATTTAACAATCTTGTTTTTATTGACATTTTTTTGTATAACAAATTAAACATGCAATTGTGCAGAGTGTATGTGTACTTAAACAGTCATAACAAAAAATTAACACATACCGTACATAAAATAAAAGAATATATCTGTGAGCATGACAAACGTATATGTTAGACCCTTGTGCTTATTCATTAGATGTTGCATCAATTTGTGTATCTCCTTCTATCCTGTTTTTCTCTTTTTTATGGCTGTTTTTGAATTAGCTGTAGTCCTAATTTCAGTTATTCCTATTATTCCTTCTCTCCTTGGGCGAAATTTACTAAGGGCGAAACGATCGCCTGAAGTTAATTTCTGTTCGCACGTGCGGTATTCTGATCGATTTGCGATCGCAAATCAATCGCGATTCCGATCGTGCGATCGCAAATCGATCAGAATTCGCATCATGCAATCGCAAATCGATCGGAATACCACACGTGCGGTAAAAATTGCGATCGTCTGGACTAAATGCGCCCTTAGTAAATTTCGCCCCTTGTATTCTCATTCTAGGTGTTCTTACCCTCTTCCTATTTCCCCATTTTCTCTTCCTTTCTTTTCCATTTTCCCCTTCCCTCCTCCTTGACTAAGTTAAGGAGTGTGTCGAAGGAGCGAATGCGACAAGGTGTACTGCTCCAAATTCACCTGTTTGACTTTGCAAATTCAGACTGGTGAATCAAGGGGCTGATGGCAGGGCTCCGCATTCTACTTTTGTCCGACTGACTACGGCCACACATTGCATCCAACAGTGATTGCCACTCCTTTGACAAGACTAGTTGTCATTTAGTCAATAATGACAAGTGAATTTTTGACTATTTTGGCAATGTGAATTGAATTGTAGGGAGGTGAATTCAACAGGCTAATTCTTCCTTTAGTCAATATGGCCCTTAGTGAATAAGGAATAGTAAATTCACGTCTGTCGCAGTGCAGTGACTTAAGTGACACAAATTAAATTTGACTGTCGAATTGTCACTTTGGTGAACAAACTTCTAAGGGGGTCATTCATTAAAGGCCGAACTCGCATAGCATAATGACTCCACATCTGTTTGTGTCAATACGACTAGGAAGTCGTGAATTGACTTCTTCTTATTCATGAAGCAGCGGACAGTGATAGATGCCGTCGCATGCATTGTGCAGCATAATCAGTTGCACAATACTAGGATGATAAGTAATGTGGAGTGAGGAGAATTCCTCCAGTGAAGGGAAGTGACGTCAGTCTCATCATTTCCCACTAACTGTATATAAGTGAAATATACTTATTTTTATATGTCATCTTGTGCATAGTTCATGTTTAGTAGTAGGCTAATTTAGTTGCAGTCGCCATTGTTACTTTTGAATGAATAGTCGCCTTACGCAACACTGGAGCCCTGCCATCAAACCCCTCAATTTGCCACTCTGATCTGGCAATGGCAAACAGGCGAATTCGGACCAGTAGACCTTGCAGAATCCACTCTTTCGACAGACTCCGTCACATGCTGAATATCTGAATTACCTGTGCACTCGCATGCAAATTGATGCAAAGAACTATGTAAGTCCACGACTGGAGTAAGCGTCAGAATTGTTTGCAAATTCATCACATCACAGAGATTGTTGAATAAGCGGAGCTGAAGAAGTCGGAAAAGTATTCGAGTGCAGGCATTTATGTGACAGTTCGGACTTTAATGAATAACCCCCTAAATCTCTGAGAAATGAAAAAGACAGCTCTCCAAGACAACAGTCATACAACGTATATTTTTTAAAAATTGACTTCACCTTTAAGAGAGGTAAATAATTAAAATTACAAAAGATAAATAGCTCAATTGAAAATCTTTTTTTTTTGCTTGTGCTGCCAAGGCCTGTGCGCTGATTATAAGCATATGAAAACATCACACATCACAATTTCCATTAACAGGCAAGCCCTTTGCTTTTTGAACTCTAGCCTTTTAAATTACCCTTTGTTATATCTATAAGTACTCAGTCTGATAAGAAACCTCAGCAGATGAATATGTCATGAGAATAATGACTGAATTTATTCTTCTGTACCAGGAATAACCTATGTGAATTGTGACTCATTAGGAGATTGCTGTGGAATCTTACAGGTAAAAGAACCTGTGTAACAAACCCATATTTTATATGCAATCCATTTTTAGTGATTTTTGACCCCTGGTGTGTTGTATCTTATGATCAATGCCTCTATCCAATTAGAGATGGTTTTACAGGTGCCATCATTCCCATTATTACTTTATACCTTATTGTTAAAAGTTTGTTTACATTTGTAATTTATTTCCAACTGAACTTTAGATAATACTTATTCAGAAACTCCAACAATATGGCAGTAAGAGTATTTCTTTTAAATAGAATCTCATTATTAATAATTGTTTAGAATGTATGTGCAGGTTTAAAGTATCATGTGTATAAAACATGCATGTCAGCCTTCCCCTTTAAAGAGTATGAAATGTGCAGGGTATATGGCATTGGTAGTACTCCTACCAATCACTGACATCAATGTCCCAATATATCTTCAGTTTGTATGTATAGCACACGCCAATAAAGTGAGACTGATTGCAAAAAATATATATTCACCTCTAACATTTAATGGAGTTTAATTAAAATCATTTAACTGGTTTAGTGTTCTAAATTCTTTGATACATTATTTTACAATGACAAGGAAAAATCTCACATTACACAAACATTGCTAACTATTAATTAATGTTAAAAAAAATATCAATTTATGACTTCTGTAAGGAAGTTCTTAGCAGTGTTTGCATTGACTCTTTCTTGTCCTTTTCTCCTTTTCAATCCCAAGAATCACAGGTCCACAGACTTTTACATTGCTGAAACCCCAAGCTGTTCTCATCATCAACCAGAACATAGCTGTAGATCAGTGTTTCCCAAACTTTAAATTTCGTGGCCCGGTTATTTTTGCGCTTATCCTTCGTGACCCGGCACGAAGGATAAGCACAAAAATAGCCGGGTCACGAGAGCGCCGCTCATGAATATTCATGAGCGGCGCTCTCGTGACCCGGCACTTAACTTTCCGTGGCCCGGTACTGGGTCGCGACCCGGTATTTGGGAAACGCTGCTGTAGATCATACCCACATATGGTTATCATATATTCCCAACAGAAACAAATAAGGCTCTTCAGGGACCGCTGTGTAGGATGATGATATCGGACTCTGATACAATACTTTATTTGTGTTTTGTTAACATAAAGGTTGCATCTGAGCCTTGGTTATCTGTAATTGAAGAGTATGTTGCCCTTTTAAGTCAGGCAGGTGCAATTTTCAGATGTTGCTAAACTATACCTTTCAGCATCCCAGCTCGGGGTACCCCATTTACTGATTTAGATATTCTGTTAAAGGTATATGACATTGTGTCTTGCTTGTAATTATTTATTTTTTTACAAGTATATAATTATTAAGTGAATAAACAACAATTGAAATGCTCCAGATGTGTCCTGATATATGAATATATGATATATATGAATTTATTATTAGACAAGCAGGCTCATGCTGAGTATGTGATTCACTTAAACATAAAAATATGTATACAATATCCTGCGCAACATACAAATCTAACAGGAAAATAATGGCTAAGTCGTCTGCGCAACAATACCTGGCAATAATAGTCAGCTGAGCTCAGTGCAATTTACCTAGGGACATAATGAATAATCAGGTGTCCTCGTTTCACTCACATAGAAGTTAGCTGACTGATGTATATTAAACAAAATTATTTCCATGTACATTAAGAATTACATTAGGATACTGAAATTCTATCTCGTATAAAATGACACATTTTTCTTTTATTCATTCAGGTGCTCTTTGCTATCAGTGCCTTTTCATGCAAAAACACTTTTGTACATATAAGAAGTTCTTTTGGGACAGAAAGGTGCAATCTTTTATTGTTAGTGAAGAGATTTAGGGGGTTATCGGTTAAAGTCTGAACAGGGTTGAACCAAAGCTGGCTACTGACAATTGGGTAGCATGTTTTAGGAAAACTAGGCAAGTAGGTGGTGTACGAATAGCTTTACAATCAGCGACAAGTGAATCAGTTGGGAATGCTGTCAGGGTGATGCTGTGACTTAAGTCATACAATAATTACTAACGTAGTGTGTATTCAAAACTCCATCATAGAGCAAATGGACAAAAATGCAAAAAATGTTGTAGTGTAATCATTAGTATCAGAAATGATTAATAATCAATAAGAGTGCATTCTTTTCTGATGTTTAAAAAATTCAAAAACATATTTGTAAATACTTGTCTGTAGTGACATGCGTGTGCCTGCATATACTGAATCAGCCTTATGCTCTGTATCAGAAACAAACAATATAAAGTGATTTAATTGTTTCTGAGAAGAGGCACATTTGGGTGATGCATCAAATGATTCAAAATGCATAACCTATTTCAAATTATAATGAGTAACATGAACATTTGACTTTTAAATGTAAAGTCACCATGAGCAGATAATGAGTCAACTGGTCTTCATTTCACTACTGAAGAGTCTATTCCAACATCCCCATTATGTCTACGTATCACTGTGACATTACATTCTGCTCTGTGCCCTCTGAGGTAAGGAGCCTGTGGAATGTGGAAAGGCTATGCAGGTGATCCGGGAATATCCTTCCTCCTGAGCACCCTCATGCTGATTTACTACCCTGTTTCCCCGAAAGTAAGACATCCCCGAAAATAAGGCATGGGGGATGTTTTACCCTCATTTGAAATAAGGCAACCCCCTTCCCCCCGGAATTAAGGCACCCCGAATACCGGCTTCTGCAGACACTCTCCTGTTACAGCGCTCTTCTCTGCCTCCCAAGGCACACACTAATGATGTCATCAAGAGCGGTGGGGGAGTTAGTGAGGAGCGCTGTAACAATAATCTACTGCAGATTGAGCCAAGCAGGGGAAGAGGTGGGGAAAAGTGAAAAGGGAGAGGGGGGGTTTGGCGAGCACCAGGATAGCATCCCCTCCCCCCCCACCCTTCAGAGGACATGGAGCAGGGAGGGGGTGAAAATAGGATTGTGAATAAGATCTGTTTAACCCTCTACTTACTCCATGTCCTCTGACGGAGGGGGGGACAAGCAGCATAGTGTGGGAGGGGTTTTGTGGGTCACTCAGCAAAGTGTATTTTAAATATTGTATTTGTTCCCCTTTTTTCTTTGTATGAGTGATTTTTTTCTTTAGGGAAATATAAGACATCCCCTGAAAATAAGACATAGTGTAACTTTGGGAGCAAAAATTAATATAAGTCACTGTCTTATTTTTGGGGAAACAGGGTACTACCGGTGAGCTTTTCACTTTGCAAGTGTGGATTGAGCCATTTTCTTTGTCACTTAAAATGGATGCCTTATCAACACAAAATGGCTTCCTAGATAAAGCACTTCATATGGCTTTATCTTTATATGCAGCTAGTGTTACCTAACTTTGGACATTTTAATCCCTAGTTTACTAACAATGTTTCTTGAATATAGGTGAACATAAGAATCCATCTACCTTATAGATCAGAAAGCATAAAGCCTCCCTTCCATATTTGTCACATGTAGATCAACTCTACATATCTCTAAAAAGGTGATTTATTACAAAACTGTCACATTCGCAAACAGCGGATTCCCATAGCATATCTACTACGATTTCCCCATTGTAAAGTTGCATCAATTTTGTAATGCTAAGATTGCAACAATTTTTCCATAATGAAGTCGTAACTGCGACAATATTCTCATTATAAAGACGCGACTGCGACAGTAGCAGCCTATTGCGACTGTCTTTATCTGGTGAATTCGCACCTATACGCAACAATTCAGACTTTAGTGAATAACCCCCTTAGTACCCCACTAAAAAATTTACAGAACCATCTCCTTAGGGAATAATGAGTTTTCTCCCCTCAACCAGGCCAATACTTGTATTAGTAAAAGAAAGTATAAAAGGGGTTGAAAAATTTGATATCGGTAAAAATTGGGCAAAAACAGATGGCAATGGCAAAAAAACGGTGAATGATCTTAGCAAATATCCCCTCAGGACTAAGGAGTCAATAATTTTGTTAGGTAAATTATAGATTAACAATATTGGGGGTTAATGACTAAAGTGAGAATGCGACTGTCAAAGTGAATTCTCATCAATTCAGGTGGCTACGCCCTGATTCTCTACTCTTATTGACTAAACAATAAATTCCCATAGTAAAGTCACGACTGTGATAATATTCCCATAATAAAATCGCAACCATGACAAAATTCCCATAATGAAGTTGTGACTGCGACAGTAGCCATCTATTGGGTAATGTGCGACCATCGTTAGCTGGCGAATTCACACCTTTATGCAACAATTCGGACATCAGTCAATAACCTCCATAGTTCTTTACATGGCCAAGAGGTGCGGCTGATTAATAAGTAATAACATAAAGTTGTGCTAGCATTTGTGCACAACTTTATTATTTGGTTTTATACCTACATCAGTAGTACATAAGTAGTCAAACACACGTTAACTAGAATAACTTAATTGTTCTCTGATTACTAAAACTAATATTCACTAATAGAATGAAACAACTGAGTATTTGTCAATGTTTGTCAAATAATAACAGGTAAATCTAGCTTTTAATTAAAATTTATACCCAGAAACCCCGTAGGAATTTGATGGAGGAATGGGGGATTCTTAAAATTGTAAAATACAGACACTGGGGGGTGTTTTTAAAGGTATTGTTCTCTGTGGAATTCGTTTTAATATGTTGGTCTTCAATTATTATTTTTGCAGATTTTACATGGATTACCTTTTTTGCTCTTGTTTATAATTTTATTGAACTAATCTTAAGGTTAAGGTTTAAATGGTCCGTAACTTAGCAACCAGCCACTGAGTTAAATAAATGCAAGATTGCAGCTATCTACAACCTGACAAAAATTATTATTAAAGTGGACAACCCCTTTAATGGAGTACTTAATACTCTTAGGGACTAGGGATGATTCTTAAAGGGGAGGGGAAATACTTGCTCCAGAACTCCCTCCAACGCTGTTTTACTTGCCAATTTCTTTTGCTCTTCACAATTGCTGCGATCCTCTTCACTTCCTGTTCCTGTGTGTTTTGGCAAATTGAGAAAGTTCCAGTTGCAGTTTACATTGACAATATAACTGTTTTTACTTTGACCAGTTTTTCTGTGTCTTTTTATGGCTTCCCATCAATACTCCTGATAATTTTCACAGTATTGTCATTTTCATAGGTAAAAAAAAATCTACATTAATGATATTACCCATTTTAGCCCTTTGATAAATGTTGCCCTAAAGGGCCAGCAAATATATACTACAGATCAATAATATTTTGATGTCAAAAATATATGTCGAAGATCATAACAGCACTTTATTTCTTAATGCTAATGTAATTTATAGATCCCCAATAATATTAGCTGTACTTCGCCCAATGCATAAAATGTAAATGCAAGAAATAATTAATCACAGCTGCACTGATTATACTAAGCAATGGATTGTCACTGCAATATGTGCTATTTGCACAGATATGGTAATGTAAAAGCAAAATAGTTTTAAAATCTGAAATACTTAAAAGATGTACGTACACTTGGGGGAATGGTAAATTTGTTAGTAATACTTAAGAAGAATTATTCATTGAGAATCTCTTGTGTATGCAATTTTGTGAAGAGTAGACGAGTTCCTCTCCATAGCTCCATTAGCCATATATTATTGCTTAATGCAATATTTACTCAGTTGCTTAGTATAAAAAAACAATGCAGATTGTTTATTACATAGACAGCAAACTCTGCATAATGCTGCACATGCATACATTGTAGTAAGGTGCATGTGTCACCAATATCATGTAAACATATTAGATATGCATGAAAACAACTCATTTATTTTTTTCCAGTTACTATCAGCGAATGTTATATTCACTAGGATATTGCTTTATGTTAATAGGGGTCATTATGTTCATAAAAAGGTACAGAATAACACAGAAGACTTCATAGTATGTGTTGTGAAATTACTTTCTTTTTTATGCAGTTCTCACAATTTGTAAAATCCTGAAATTTCTCCTTTTTCCTGTTTTCACTAGTTCTTGCTTTTTGTTTTCCAGATAGACAGGTAGTCATGGTTAGAGTAACACCAGGAAAATAAAATGATCATTATTTATTAATTCTATGCAGTAAGAATATCATCTTTGAAGAGGAGTTCCTGATTTTTAGCACCTTATTGACTAAAGGCTGAATAGTCATGGAAAACTCTGAATCGTATTCACCACTTCCCCATCCAACCAATTTAGGCAACTGTTATAGTCAAGATTTGAAGGAGCTTTTTGTATCACTTTGTGTGCGCGTGCACAGGTAATTCGACTATTGATTAATCAGCAGAGTAGGTGTACTGCTAAGAATTCACCCATTTGACTTTGCCACTTCAGAGTGGCGATTTAAAGGGTTGATGGCATTCTACTTTTATCCTACTAACTACGACACAAAACGCATCTGACAGCGTTTGGTGTTGCTTGCTTGTTCGACCAGTCTATTCACAGCTAAGTCAATAATAATGTTATTTTGGTGATTCGACTCAACTTGTAGTGAAGTGAAATTAATAGGTGAATTCACCATTCAGCGAAGTGAGCTCCAAAGCCTTCGGCTCACTTCGCAAAGGGTATTATGTGCTCACTGATGTCCTGCACGCGGACATCTGCGAGCGCATTAAAGGGATTCCCATCTCGGCGAGGCAACTCTTTTGGTCTTGCCGAGACTGGAATCCCTTTAATGCGCATGCTGATGTCTGCATTCAGGACATCAGCGAGCGCATAATACCATTTGCGAAGTGAGCCGAAGGCTTCGGAGCTCACTTCGCTGAATGGTGAATTCCCCCCTTAGTCAATCAGGCCCTCATTCTACCACGTTTCTTATTGCTGGTTGCAGCTATCTCTTGTCCACTTGGCTTTCTAATGACACGTGCATTACCTGAAGTTCTTTAGAAAACAATGGAAGTGATATTTTTGTTAATAGACAGAATATGTTTGCAACGTACAACAAGATCAACACAAAACAATTTTTTTAAAAATAAGGAATTTTTTCTAGTGTTACTGGTGTTTATCTGCCCCAAATGCATTTATAGTTAATATACAGTATATTCAATCTGTCCTTCCAAAATTTCGAAATGGTGTCTATAAAGTATGATATTTAGCTATGTAGTAAGGAATATTCGACTTTCTGGGGCACTTCATAAGTGTGTAATATCTAAAGCAGGGGTGGGCAAATGTTTAAGCCATCGGGCCTCATGAATTGCCCAATGATTTCACTTTCATGAACTGAACTGGTTTGTTGATTTATATCCAATTAATTCAGGAAACAAGACAGGAAGTTTTTCAAATTTGCAAACACAGTGCAGTTCTATAACACATTTAAAAATACATTATTTGGTCATTTTAAAAAAATCATTTTGGGATTTAGTTGTGATTGTAAAACTAGCCAGTGATGTGCTGTCCTCATATTGCTGAGATCATCTACTGCCACTACTATTACTTCAATGCAGAGGCAGCAAAATGGAGACCTTGTGCTGTTAAGGGAGCCCATAACTTCTTAAAGGACCAATAACACCAAAAAAATAAAAATTCTCTTTTGGATAAGCACAGCAGTTACTCAAATACTACACTTGTAAAAAAAATTATCTTGGAAGTTAAATTAATGAATTTTATGTCTTACTGTCTGTTCTTCTCTTTACTGATAGCAGCCATGTTGTTAAACAGTACTCACCCAGTCCCAATGTTTTCTATGGTGCTTTACGTACAGCATTTACAGGAATTGTGCCCTAAAGACCTATTTTTGAAGCTAAAAATATCCTACTTTATAGACACAGTTAAGAATTTCAGGAAGCACAGACTAAATGTATAGTAACTATAAATGCATTTGAAGCATTTTTATTTTATTTTTTTACTGTTCTTTTAATGGTGAGTCAGACCTTAACGTTTTTATTGTGTTTTATTGTGAGCTTATCTATCAAACCAATCAATTTAATAGGGGATTAAGCCAAAGTATTTTAAGGTCTTCTTTAAGACTTTAAATATTACATTTTCAGACACATTTACAAACCAATTTCAGCTACAATTAAAGATGGAGTTAATCTATCTGATCCAGATCCAGACAAGCATATTGTCAGATGATTTTTTTAAATTGTATTTATTTATTTTTGATAGGGGGTCAACTTCTCATGCAAAACACAATACCAAATACAGCTAGACTCAGAGCTGGTGTGACAAGCCCAGAAGCTCTTTCATTTTATTATAACTCTATCTGGGTTATTCACTAAAGTCCGAATTGTTGCGTATAGGTGCAAAGTCGCCAGATAAAGACAGTTGCAATAGGCTGCTACTGTCGCAGTCGCGTCTTTATAATGAGAATATTGTCGCAGTCGCGACTTTATTATGGGAAAATTGTCACAATCTTAACTTTAAAAAATTGTCGCAACTTTACAACAGGGAAATTGTTGCAGATTTGCTATGGGAATCCGCTGTTTGAGAATTCGACAGTCGAATTCGCACCTTAGTGGATAACCCCCTAAAACTCTACATTTTACTTTGCATGTCCCTATCAAGCTTTCCTAGGATAATAACCCAATTTCTCACATGATATTACTTTATATATTTTTTTAGAAATGTATTCATACAGCTTTTCACACCATAGCGTTACCTTTTATAATGTCAATGCCAATGATGACATCACTCATCAACACCTGCCAATGAAGTGCAGGCACCAGTGAATGGTGTCATCACTCCTGCCTCGAGGCAGATCTCTGACCATTGCTATCCCACTTAGATCCTTCCTCTGAGTAAGCTCGCTGGGGGGAACTAGAATAGAGGCACTGGCGACGGCCATGCGTGTCCACAGAGAGGTCTGAGTGCTTTCTCTGGCATGTGTGCCAAAGGTTCGCCACCTTTGCTCTAGACAATAACTATTCAGTGATATTTAAAGCATGTCATCCTTACAGCTCAGCAGTTTAACGTTATGTAATTCCACAAAGTTGGCATGAAATAGTGTTGCACTGTTTCTAATATAAATATTATGGATTGTCTACTAATACTACATCCTGATACTTAACAGGAAGCATCTACAGAGCTATCCTTACTGTTCATTTCCTTTTGTGTAAGAGAGGTCATAGAGATCTAGATGCAATAATGTTCCATCTATTAGTTCATTTAACACCATTGTATTTGTCATTGATTTTTTTTTAACTGTGCGTTTCATTTACAATCCTTTGTGTTGATCAAGCCATACATTTTAGCTGCTCTGATTGCTCACTCCAGGTTTCCAAAAGATTGACAGTTAAATTGCAAATAAAATGTCCAGAATTTGAAGAAAAATGGAGGGGAGGGGGCTCCACATACATGGCAAAACATTGACTGAATTTGTTGGTTGGACTAATCAGCAGTAATCAGGTACAGACCAGCCCAACAATAGTGCAGAGGATTCCCCGGTCAGCCCCAGCATTGCTGGGCACAGGTTTGTAAACAAATAAAAAATTCAACTTTTAGTAATGATTGGAGCAGCATGGGTCTGTCTTTGGCTGCCTCTGATTTCACTAAACAGTGGGGGAACTGGCTCACGTCTAATGAATGTTTCCTCTGTAACTGATGTCAAGGTGTGTGACCTCTGACATCAAACCCCCTCCCCCATAATTCCGCAGGCACAGGGATATGACACAAGAGATTAGTTGTTAGCTTCTGTGCATGGTTACTAATATTTGAAAAAAAAGGGTATACAGTATGTTTAGAATGGGATGTGTGTGAGCATATAATAACATAGCAAATTTTGGGAATAGGGGCCCAACGTGAGGGCTTAAATCTGCTCTGGTCACTAACTCCAGGGAGGGCTGAGTCATAAAATAAATAAAGAAATGTACTGTATAGGAGGAGCAGAAGTATCTGGAAAGGCATTGTATAGGACAAAGGAAAAGAAAGGGAACAGACACAGTCAATGCATTTACTAGTGAAAAGGAAATAATTAAACCTGCACATGCTCCTGTTAGCTTTGCATTCATCTGCTAACAAATTTTGACTGAAGTGATTTGCCATTTCCAGTATTTGCGACCAATCAAAACCAGAATATGAATGCAAGGATGTACTGGATATTTTTTATATAGAATATTACGAGTTGTGAATTAAATAGCGTCTGTGTTTGGGCTACTTTCAGTAGATGCTGAGTTTTATAAATAATATAAATAAAGGAGTTTATTCTCTAATGTCTGAATTCGACTGTGGAATTCTTAAACAGCGGACTCCCATAATAAAACTACAACTGCGACAATTCTCCCATTGTAAAGTCACGACTGTGACAATTTTTAAAGTTGTGGCTGCGACAACATTTCCATAGTAAAGTCACAACTGCGACAATATTCTCATTATAAAGACGCGACTGCGAAAGCAGCAGTCTATTGCAACTGTCTTTAGCTGGCAAATTCACACCTTTACATGACAATTTGGACTTTAGAGAATGACCCCCAAAGAGTTTCTGGAATGAAATAAACTGTTACGGAATTATCTTGTTTGTGTGCCTGTCTGGTGTAATACAAACTTATCCTAATTTGAAGTTCTTTCATAACATGGACCTTATATTTAACTTGTTTCCTAGCTCCTCTGGATTGGAGATTATCCACAGCAGAGTTCCTTTGGCTATATCATGTTACTGTATTTTACCATGTAATCAAGAAACTTATGTACCAGAATTTACCAATTTAGTGGTATAACTATAAAGGTGTGCAAATTTTACTCCTACTCCCCACCTCTAGCACCTCCCAAACCCTACAAATGTAAGTGAACAAATGTGTGCATCTGTGCTATAAAATAATGCTTCATGAACACATATTTGCACTACTAGCGTTCCTATAGAAGCACATCTTGATGTAGTGAGTGACGCGAATCTCAAGTGGAATTCAGAGTTATTTTTACAATTCTTCTTTTGAACACTAATAAATTAAGGTTTGCACTTTTAGTTGTCCTTTAAAAGGGCACTTGCACTTAACCCTATGGTTACATAGATATATAAACAGACACAACTGTATGGTTAGTGGATTAAATTATAGACTTGGAGTAAACTTGTCACAGTGTTATAGGTCTGCTGCCATCTGATCCAACCTTTCTTAGCACAGGGACAGCTGCAAGCTTTGAGCTAGAAGTAAGTTAGCTGTCCTCACTAAGCTAAAAAGCAATATCTACTGAACAATGCAAAGTGCTTGTAACGTATGGAAATACACACGGAAAGCAATTCCAGGCGTTTTCAACAAGACATATGGCATTCAAGGTACAGTGGGGAAAAAAGTATTTAGTCAGTCACCAATAGTGCAAGTTCCACCACTT
>WMED01013873.1:0-14249 GCA_019650415.1 Pipa parva | reverse complement strand
TTTCATGATTGCACTATTTCAAATTATTCTAATTCGTTGACCAGCACTTGTATTTGTTTTGCCTATTCCAATATTATTTTACATCTACTACATTTTTGGCATCTCAATAGGAATGTGCCACAATGTCAGCTATGCCTTTGGATTCCATCCAATTCCTTATTCATAAATCCACATAAATGCAAATCGGTTCAATAGTTATTGGTCTCTGTAAGTTGCATTAAAAGATTTATGAATCAATTTATAATTTCTTGGCAAAAAATATGATTTCCCTAGGAAATTCTGTGATATACTGAAATTGTACCAATTTGCAGGAAGTGATTTGTGATAATTTTATCATTAATTGCATGCAATTCATGGCATTAAAAATTGAATTATGATAACAAATCTCAAATCAATATAAACACAATATAAAGTATTCAATAACAGCACAGAAGGTAAGCACAAGTAATGTCAGCCTGGTTAATAAGGTTAGATCTGCTGACTTATAAATAAATTCATCTGAGAGTGGTACAGAAGCACTTAGCCTTGTTGCAAAAGTTGGTTTTAACACATAACCTGCCACCCCCATGAGACAAATCCTATACACTAGACCAAATCACAATTTAGGGGGGAATTCACCTGAGGTGTGGACTCGAGTCACATGACTTGGACTCGAGTCAGACTCGAGTCATAAATTTGATGACTTTAGACTTGACTTGACAAAATATAATCAGACTTGCCACTCGACTTGGACTTTAACATCAACAACTCGTGACTTCACTTGGACTTGAGTCTTTTGACTTGAAAAGACATTCTACTTTCCCCAAAACCCAAAGATTAAAAAGTATAGGATTCTCAGAGAGAGAGGTCTTTAATAATCTGTGTGTGTGCGTGCTCAGCCATGGTGGCCTCATCCTACGTTCCCATCATGCACAAATGACTTTTGGCCAATTTGATATTTTGCAAATGCAATGCAGCATAGGGCCCTGACATAGAAAAAGCACAACCTTGCTCATTGTTATTTTCATGGATTTGTTATCCTCCCCCCCCCCCACACACACACACAGACAAACAATTTGAGAATTGAGATGAATACAAGACAGGACAGAAACTGCTGTGGAACTATAGTGCAATATATTATGGAAGAACAATGTCAGCAATTTTTGTGCAAATAATTACATTTGCACTTTTTTTTTTCAAATGTGTTTGAAGAATGTTCCTGCAAAAAAAAAATCTTTGACAAATACAGATTTTAAAAAAAGCATACACAATGTGTAAATATTATTACTCTGTTAAAAGGACTCAAATGGACTTGAAACTCAAATTGTAGGACTTGGGAATCTACTCGGGACTCGCATATCTTGACTTGGGACTCGACTCAGGACTTGCATATCTTGACTTTGGACTCGACTCAGGACTTGCATATCTTGACTTGGGATTCGACTCGGGACTTGAGGTCAAAGACTTGAGACTTACTTTTGACTTGCAAAACAGTGACTTGGTCCCACCTCTGGAATTCACCATAGTGCAAAGTGAGCTCCAGATCCTTCGGCTCACTTCGCACAGAATGTTATTCGCTCGCAGATGTCCTGCATGCACCTCTTACACACCTCTTATGAGTTAGCACAGGTGCGGCCTGTTAGTTAATCACCTGCATATGTAAGAATCCTCCCTTGCTGTGTTCTCTACCTAAGCTAGTCTCAGAGTTCCTGTTTCCTGCCTAAGCCTTGGTGATTTGCTTTCCTGTGTACCAACCTTGCCTTACCTTGACCTTGAATCTTGCTGTCTGCTCTGTCCTGGATCTTACCTTGACCTTGTTTCTTCTTTTTTCTTGTATTTGATGCCTTGATGCATCAAATGTGTTTCTCTTGTTTGTTGGTTTCTGTTTTAGTATTTTGCTTAGTATTCTATGCCCTTTACCTTTCCTTCCTGTTCCCTATTTTCTTATGGTTTCTCTGTTCTTTTTTAGTTGTGTTTTCTCCTTGCTTTTTGTACTGTTCCAATCTGTCTCTCCTGTCCAGTATGTGGTCTCTCTGTCGTGTTCCCTTTACCCCTGGCTGTGGCTCACCATTGCTGCTGTGGGTGTTGAATACCAACTGCCACTGCAGCAGAAAGCCCAAGGCCCTAAAAGGGTGTCAGTAAACACCAGGAGTTGCTGTGCTCATCAGCATTCTGCAGAGGTGATGCCATGTTTTGTTAACTCTCTATCTGGGTTCCATCTTTTTACTGCTGTATTGAGACAATCAATGTGTGTCAATCATACAGTAACCCCACACTGGGAGGTTAACATGGTGCCATGTTTTGTCTGACATCATGTGGAACAACATGCAGAGGGGTTGCAAAGGATGTGTGCCTCTCTTCTCAACTTTACTTTGTAATTTATCAGATATATTTTTAAACTCTTGTAAAAAGAGAGATATATAGAACTAACTGTTACTATACAATAACTGTATTGACTCTCTATTTCTTGTCTTCAGCCACAAAGTCACTATAACCGATATGTATGTAAGTCAAAAGCATGCATTCAAACTAAATCATATGAATAGTTAGAGCCTTTCGTTGTTTTACATGCAATAAGCTTCCTAAGATAACATATGTATGGTTCTTGTTTTGATGTATTTATGGAGCCCTTATAACTTATGAATAACTCTCAAATTCCTATTGGTATGTACCTGTGGTAATGTTAGTTTTTGTTTTAAAAATAAAGCAGATCAAAGGTCAGCTGCAAACCAGCTTATTATTAAATATATATATCAGCTGAACCTTTAAATTTATTTACTTTCACAAACTCAAGGCTTCCCTTTATTATTTAACATCACAAGAGAGAGGAAACATATCTGCACTATAGTTATATAAAAAGAGAGAGAGAAGAAAGGAAACTGTTTATTTTGTTTAGAGTTATCAACATTAAGGGGGTTATTCATCAAAGTCCAAATAGTCACGTATATGCCCGTATTCACATCTATTTGCGACTTCTCCAACTCCGCTTATTCAGTAATCTCTGCAATGTGACAAATTCGTGACCAATTCTGACCATTTCACGACCTACTCCAGTCGTGGACCTTTACATCAATTTGTGTGCGCATGCACAGGTAACTCGGCTATTCAGCATGCGATGGATTCTGTCAAAGGAGCACATTCTGCAGTGTGTACTGCCCCAAATTCACATGTTTACCTTCACCACAAAAGAGTGGTGAATGGAGGGGTTGATACAAAGTCTGCAAAAATACAATGGAGGGGTTGATGGCAGGGCTCCAGTGTTGTGCAAGGCCACTATTCATTCAAAAGTAACAATGGCGACTGTGACTAAATTAGTCTACTACTAAACATGAACTAGGCACAAGGTGAAAACTATACTGTAAATAAGTATATTTTACTTATATACAGTTAGTGGAATATGATGACACTGATGTCACTGCCCTTCACTGGAGGAGTTCTCCTCACTCCGCATGACTTCTCATTCTACTATAGTGTGACTGACTAAGCCACACTGTGCATGTGACGGCGCCTGACGCTGTCCACTGCTTCATGAATAAGGAGAAATAAATTCTCGACTTCCTAATCGTATGGACGTGAACAGACACAGAGTCACTATGCATGGCAAATTCGGACTTTGATGAAAAACCCCCTAAGTGTTAACCATGTAAAGACAACACTAAGTGCAAAATTCTTTTAGATTGCTACCCAAACTTATATGTTTCAAACACCTTTTATAGCACTTTATATTGTGCATTCTATGATCTGTATACTAATAAAACACATCATAATTCATGCTAGGTCTAAGGGCAAGAAAACCTTGCCAGTGAACTTGGAACTTGACATTATCAATCAATTACAGCACTAGTACGCTTGACACATAGTGATATAAAAAATGATGGATCTTTTGAATGATATTTCATGCTAGTATCTTTCTTCATTTACAATGCCGTTTTTTCCCTATCGGAACTATGCATTTAGTATTTGCTTTGCTTCCATAAATTTCAAATAAATAGCAAATGATTGGTTAGCAACTTTTTATTTATTGTAGACAGAACATTGCAGAAAACAAATAATTTTTACTCAGTGAAGATTTTAATAAGACATATATTAAGGGCACAAAGGAATCAATTAATGTATCAGTTTATCATAAATTCTTAAAGTTTTATCATTTTAATTTAATTATTTTATTTATTTATTTTTTGCTAAATAAAGGGAATGGAGAAGAGTGTCCACCAATTTCCAAACTTTCAGATTTATTAGGAACTTGCAGAGCATGCTAGAGTGAAACAATGCAGATTTAAATTAAGAGAGAATGGGATCATCAGGGAAAAAATCTGGGGGTGTCAAAGGGGGTGGGAAAGGACGCTAACTGTTACTGACCTTTGATAAATATACCTCGGTCCATGTTAAAAAATGCCGGTGTATATCACAGGGACTGAAGTATGAGAAAGCTTCTTTATTTTTTTAGTTAGGCAGATAGAAGTAGGATGAGAAGTCATGCAGAGTGAGGCAAATTTGACAAGTGAAGAGCAGTGACATCAGTCTCATCATATCCCACTAACTGTATCCTGTGAAAATTCTATTTCTGTATCATCTTGTCCCTAGGTCGTGTTGTCACTTAGTTGCAGTCGCCATTGTCACTTTTGTATGAACAGTTTCCTTATACAACACTGGAGCCCTGCCATCAACCTCCCAATTCTTCACTTTGAAATGTCGAAGTCAAACAAATGAATTCGAAGCAGTTCATCTAGTTGTATTCGCACCTTCCACACACTGCAACTTATTCAATAGATGTACCTGTGCACACGCATGCAATGAGATGTGAAGAGCTCTGTAAATTCACGACTAATGTAGATGCCAAATTACTCGCATATTCACCACTTGCGCATATTCAATAAGTGAACATAGTAAGTGGCAAATAGATGTACATTAAGCCCTCTACATGACTATTGACAATGATGCCCTCAGTGTCTGAGCCAAATGGCATATTGGCATAAACCTCCATCAGTTGTTGTTTCATGTGCATTTCTGTCTCACGATGTTAGATTATATTTAGAGAGATTGGTTGATCAGTTTGTCTTTTAACATTTAGTTATTAACTGGGTGTGTTCTCTTGATGATGGAGTTGAAAATGGTAAAGTAGGAGTCAAACTATGGAATGGAGTCAAACTACAGAGAGTGTAAGTGACATTTGATTGCGGAGACTGGACTGATAAACAAAGACAAATGTTTAAGGTAATCCTATAGAATTTAGAACCAGGGGACTCCCATATAAAGATTTGTTAGTACAAGCATGCCTTCATCAAATAATGATTATCTAGCCATGGGTCATATAATATTTCATAAGAACTTTTAAGAAGCTCCTTGCTTAGTTAATATTTGTCCATAGGTATCGTCTTGCTGTCATAGATACAGTGTGAAGTTTATGTTGTAGTACAATAGGCTCCCTTTTTATGCTGTAAGGAATCACTCAAGTGCTGGAGCAGCCTTTGAGCCTTTCGGAGTTGCTGCACCCAGAATAATATCCCAGGGAGGCAGTACAATGATTACATGCTAAATATATACTTCTGGTTATAACTTATACATCCTTTATGGTAATTTAGCAATTATTTTAATTATTTCTTTTTTTTCAAATATTTTTCTTTATTACATTTTTATATATAAACATATTTATTCAGCATCACTACAGAGCCGAATGCCTGGGGAAACTGCTACCGTAGATTAAACAAGTTACTCAGTGTTTTTCTGTCTGACTCTGCAACTACTGTTCCACTGTACTCCCCTCTGATCCCACCACTACTTAACAACAATTAGGTAGATTAATTCATGTAGCTTTTGAAGAAAGCATCATTGCTTCTAATTGTTCATTGTTTTATTTTGTCCATTTTTATATAGTGCTGCTATATTACACAACACTTTAGAGAGGTACTTCATTCACTTCAGTCCCTGCCCCATGGAGCTTACAATCTAGTTTCCCTATTCAGTCAAACACACATATAGACAGACACAGATGTATGTTTTTGGATTGTGGGAGGAAACCAGAGTGCTCAGACAAAATGCACGCAAGTGCAGGGAGAACATATAAACTCCATGCAGATGAAGTCCAGGGTGGAATCAAACCCAGAACCCAACGCTGCAAGGCAGCAGTGCTAACCACTTCCGCACTGCAAATGAAAGGGATTAATTGACAGTTTCCTTTCCTGTTGTACCTACCTTCTATGCAGTCCCTAAGGTACACAAGAATATCAATAGTCCTCCAGGGCTGTTGTAGCTGGGATAGCAGTTTTTTGGAACCAGCCTGTGCATTTGTAGACTTTTTTCTACAACAGCATGACATTACCCTACCCTCCTTTGTGAAAGATACAGGTGACTTCATACACAAAATCAAACACATTCCCATGTGTGAAGATCAGCTTTCGGTCACTTGTGAAGAGGAATTCCTGTACACATCAATTTTACATCAATTATGGATTGAGGCAACTAGATATTTTCTATTGTTGGAAGCACAGGAACATCAATCCCTTAAATTAGGTTGTGTTAGATCTTCTTCCATTTGTGCTTACACACAATTATTTGGCATTTGATAAAAACAAATTCTTTCTTCAACTTCTGAGCACTTCTGGACTGAACTTCAGCAGTATGTCCGCATAATTGGGGCATAATACCTCCCCTCAAATACAACACCCTCACAATATCCATAGAATACATTTAACGATAATAAGAAATTAAAGAGAAAAAAGCTTAACACTCAACAGCAAAACAACCCAGCAATAATGTAATTGTTATGGAATAGATATGTAAGGTTCAGCTTGGAAAAAAACATAACAATTAAGAGAGTGAATACCTAATTTATAGATTAATGCATGTCTGCGTGCAGGACATCAGCGAGCGCATCTCAGTCAGTCCGAAGTGAGGCAAACACTCCGCATCTCACTTCGGAGTATCGTGAATTTCCCCCTAAGTCTCCAGTATACAGACAAAACTGTAACAATACCATATGTATTATTTTATTTTTCTGTTTGTTGACATTCCTGTTTACTGAGAGATGATTGTAAAAACAATGTCATTTGTTGAAAATAATAGAAGTGGAACTTGTTAGATAATATGTTTCAATGCAGATGGCAGACATGTACAAGTACAATAAGGTAGCATATGGTATTTGTTATCAAATTCAGATTGTTTTTTCTGATAATTGCTTTCTTTACTTGGTTGCCAATTCTCTGTAGCTTGGTTCTCATAAAGCTTATTTTGTCTTCCATCTTTTCACTTGAATAGTTTACATTTTGTTTGCTTGTAAGGCACAGCAGGGATAACAGGAAACAGTAAATAGGGATGTTAAATAGACAGGCTACGGGCAGTTAGCAAAGCCTTTGAGCAACCCCTTGTAGTTAGATGACTTTAGGGATGGCAGGACCAGAGGTCTTTAAAAGGAAAAATTATAATGACAGGGTCTTGTAAAGTCTGCTAAAAGCCTGCTGTGCTGAACAATTGACCCTCATCACAAACTTTTGCTATTATTAACAGGTATTTATTTTTATACTCCATTTTGTGGATCTGGCATCTATCCTGACCCACAAGTACTAATAAAGGGAAGTAATTTTTATAAATATATTTCAATATAAAAATATGTTTAATTAACTTTATTTCTTTTTGATGGTAGAGTTACAATATTTTGAAAAAATTTCCAGCCTAGAAAGGTAGCACTGAATGTTAAAATAATTTATTAGCGGCCATTCCATCATTTAATGAAAATAACAAAAATGGGCTCATGGTGAATTCCTATATATGCCTATGGATCCCAAGAACAACAGCTAGTGTGATCCCATACCTGTCTGCTGCACCATGGAGTGCATTGGGAAGCTTCTGTTCCCAATGTGAGAGATGGGGACGGAGTCGTAGTAGTGGCCAGAGTCGGAGTTCAAAGCTATTCCAGTGAGTGGCTCCTATGGGACATAGGGGGAGCTGTGAGAAAGTGAAGTAGGAAACCTTATATAGAGAGAGAATACCCCAGGTGGTATACACTGGAGCTGGGTGACAGAAGAAAAGTTATATTATACTTTGAGTGTGGAATTGGCTGTTTGCTGTTCTGTATAATAAAGACAATCTGTTATTTGCATGAATACTCTGACATGGACAGTGTTTTATTGCCCTGTGCTTCGGAAGGCCTGAGGAGGAGGAACAGATCTGAGTAAGTGTCTTTTAAGGGAAAAGGAGTACCTATCCATTTATTTTATATATTTTTTTCACTAACTGGGTAAAAGGGGAGAAGGGGGAATTGAGGGTCATAAAGTCACAATTCAAGCCTGAAAGATTTATTGCACCCCCTCACCCCGGCCCTGGTTACACCAGTACCCATAGAAATCACAGCCAGAGCCATCTACAGAGCCAGTGCTAAAGTGGCTCCTCTAAAAGAGACAATGCATTGCAAGAGGCACAAATTCTACACTGATTTTGTGAATTCTGGGTTGGCCTCCTATTGGGGCAGCATTTTTTGTATGTTCCTCTGATCCTTTATATATTTTTTTTGCTACAAGTTATGGTTAATAAAAGGTTGTGTTTTTTGCATTTTGTATTTTATTACTAAAGTTCCTGCTACCCATACTTTCCCATATTACACCACACTGCATCATAATGCAATGCCTCAAGCATCGCAGAATCCATGGGAGGATTTATTCCTAAATATAACTGATGCTCTACTGCTATCCTGAGCCTGTAAAAGGAGTGCTGCAAAACTACAAATCACCAACTATTTATCTAAAGAATTGCACTTGTAACATTTATTTGGCAAAAGACCTGCTGCTACATAGAGTGAGTTCTGCAAATTCTGAACATGCCAAACATATGTATTTTTTTAAATTGTAGCCTGGAGTTCAAATCATTGAAAACAGTGCTAGTGCTCCATAAGCTAGGACTTCAGCTTGGTTTTAAAAGTGCAGAGAGAATGTTAATGGTGAAGATAAAGGGGTATAGAATTCCAGATGTGGGGGGCAGGAAGAGAAAATGGTTTAAGATAAGAAAGGGCAGTATTGGTGTTTGGCATGCTTTTTGAGGAGTGCAGTTGACGTCGAGGAATGTACAAGCATACGAGTGAGGAAATGTAGGGAGCGGCAACGGAGTGAAGTACCTTAAATGTCAAAAGGAGAACACTGTAAATGATTAATTTGTTTAGCAGAGAGAAATAGGGGGAAAAGCTCTCCCTTCTGAGGAGAGAAGGAGATAATTCTGGCAGCAGAATTTAGAATAGACTGTAGCGGAGTGAGGTAGGAAGCTGCAAGGCCAGATAAAAGAACTTTGCAGTAATCAAAGCAGGATAGGACTGGAGCATGCATGAGGGTGTTAGCAGTGGAGTGAGCGAGAAAGGGGCGGATCATTCAGTGTTGTGAAGGAAAAATTGACAGGTTTTAGCAGTGGTAGAGATGTGTTTAGAGAAGGAAAGAGCAGAGTCAAAAGTCACTCCAAGACAATGATCAGAGGTTATAGGGTTGATATTCGCACCATCCACTATCGCACTATCAACTAGAATGGATAAGGTAGGAGTGGGTCCAGTTTTGAGTGGAAATATAATCAATTCTGTTTTAGCGAGATTTAATTTGAGCTGGCACTTGGCCATCCAAGAGGAAATTGCCTGGAGACTGCTGGAAATTTGAGTATGTATTTCAGGTGTTATCAAAGGAGTGGATAAATAATAAAATATATAAATAAATACAGAACAATTTATTCTATTCATTATTCATTTTGGAACTGAAGTACAAATAACTATATTTAAGAAAGGAATAACAGTGATTACTAATTAGTAATTTTTGTGATTAGATTCACTATTCAGTTACTATAAAAGGAATAGTTAGATTTCCAAACTGAATATTCAAGGGTTTCCATTGTAGAGAATGAATGAGAGTTGCTTCTTATTTGTTTCTTACAATTTCATTTCACTTGTGTGATGGAATTTGCTAATTATTGTTTTGTTTTGGCATTTTACAGACTGGTATTTTCTGTCTGTTCTATTATCTAGAGTGATTTTTTATTGGAAATGATGCAAAACAGCTGGTTGATGAAGAGGTAAACAATGTTTTAAGTAAAGAAAAATACATCAGTAAATCTTTTATAAAAGGGACTTATTTATGCATTTTTTTATGATTGACTTGTAATAGTGTTAAAAAAGGCTGAAAGGGGCACAGTGTACTTATCATAGGGTGAAGATGGCAATTGCTCCATTCATTATGGTATAACACATGTAATGATATTTTCACAATACTTATCACTTTTTGACAAGACTGCTACCATTTTCCCAACCAATGGCATGTTAACTGGCAATCACTTTAATTAGAGCAGACACCAATGAAAATGCTAACAAAACTGGAGGAAAATGCAGTAATGCATAAACTTTACCATTCCAATCAATGCATGATAAAGGTAATATCTATAGTGAAATACTTCACAATATTATACACTAAGGGCCTTATTGACTAAAGGGTGAATTCACCTGTCAAATTTACCTCACTGCAGTTCAAGTTGCATTGCCAGAATAGTCACAAATTCAGTTCTCTTTATTGACTGAGTGGTGAATAGTCTTGTCAAACAAGGGGACAGCAGTGATCGCAGTCAGATGCATAGTGTGGTGTAGTCAGTTGGTTAGAAGTAGAATGCAGAGCCCTGCCATCAGCCTCACAGTTTGCCACTCTGACGTGGCAAAGTCAAATGGGTGAATTTGGAGCAGTACACAGAGTGTGTCATTCCTTCAACACACTCCGTTGTTTAGTCAATAGTAGAAGTATATGTACACGTGCACACAAAGTGAAGCAAAGTGCATCGTAAGGTCACAAAGTGTATTTGCCACATCACAGAGCTTGCTCAATAAGAGAACATGGAGAAGTGGTGAATAGATGCCAATGCAGAGCTTTACAGAACTATTCAGTCTTTAGTAAAAAGGCCCACTATCACATAAATCTCTGCTTTCAGACCTGTAGGCCATATAGGGCAAGAGATACAGCATGGTGGCAGTGGAAAATGCAGCACAACTACCATAAGCCGTTAAACTAACAGGTCAGAAATCATACAAGCATGTGATTATAAAGCTATAGCAACTAAGGTTTAAATGTTTCTAAAACCCATCTTTTGAAAAAAATCGCAACATCAAATTTGTGAAAAAACAGTAATACAGATTTAATTCAAAAAGCAAATTTCAAATTTCAGGAAAGTTATAAATTAAACAGAGGATGGAATTTCTATTCTTCATAATGTTCAAACTTCTTTATTCCAGCACACTAAAAGCTTAGCATGTAGAAGCTGCAGCTTTAGAAAGTTAAAACTGGTGGAACTAAATCCAGCTGGTTAGCTTTTTGAAATCTCTCAAATCTGAGATGTTGCTGGACTCTCACCTCATGGCTCACCAAGGTCGGTACAGAGGATCCACATAATCTGCTTAATAAGCCTTTGTTTCTTTAGAGGCTTAATAGTGTCATAGTGTAACAGCTACTCAAGAGGTGCAAAGTTCATAGTCCAAACCTAGTATGCCTCTTCAAGAGGTGTAACAGTGACCAGGTCTACCTTAGTAGATGCATACCAGTCCTGTAATACCTCTATGACTTGTGACAATATCAGATGTACTAAATTATTGCTTTAAACCTGCTTTAAATTATTTTTGTTGATTTCAAAATACATTTATAGAAAAAATAATTCTAATCATAACTATAAGTCTTTTCCTTGGGTACTAAGGCATCAATCCATTTTAAATGCAACTAAGAAATCATTCATTTCCACCTTCTCATGTGGCAACAGCTCAGATTAAATGAAATTAATGACATATTATTTCTTGTGAAATGTTTGGAAGGATTTGGTCCTCATTAGGCTGTTTATTATCAGTAGGGTTTCCCTTTTATCTTGAGGGAAAAAAGGGTCTTTTCCAAACTACTGGGCTTAGTAGAAGAAGTAAGGTCCAAAGCCATAGGCCTAAAAAGTACTCCTGGAAGGGTGGATTGCTTAGATCACATCTATAGGGGACTTGTGAAGAGGATCTCCTATCGCAATGATGGCTAAACTATGACACGCATGTCAGTGATGACATGCCGAGAGGTTTTTGCTGACACAAATCATGGTGCCGTTTGTGCCATGCTCAGTAGGAGAGTTTCCCTGTCTCCGGATGCTGACGCTGTCAGTTAGTGAAAATTATGGATTTATGGATCAAAGTGACACACCACCTGAGTTATGCTCGTTTTTTTTTAGGAATTTTGACACTGAGCTCAAAAGGGTTGGCCATCCCTGTCCTATTGCTTATAGAATATTGTAGATAATACCAAAGTGGGGGTTCAGTAAGAGAGACCCTGATGGTACTAGGTAAGAATCTTTCCTTCAGTTCATCCACATTAGCAGATCATGTCCAGATGGTACAAAGTTGGACTCTACAGGCTTACAGAATAATATGAAAGCTGAATGAGTATTATAGAAGTTTTTTTTTTCCTTTGCTAAATTTAGAAGTTGTGTACCTCAGAAGACTGTGTCAGGAACCACATATCCTTTTACTTGTTTATTCATTTCTTAGAAATAACAATTGAATGTAAGTACTATTTTCTGGTGACAGTAAATTATGCAAAACAATAGTGAATAAAAAGCATAAATGATGTATGAGGGGGGATGGGCAAACTGACAACTTCAACATGACATATGCAGATAAGTCTCAAAGTGAATTCACCTGGGATTTATGTAACTACATGGAATTTACCATTAACGAGAGTAGATTATGGGAATCTAGAAGAAGAATCTAGGGGTAATGATCAATAATAGATAGATAATAGAAAATAGTGTCAATTAGAAGCATTTTTTGTTTTGCATTAAACTTGGTATAGAACTTGTTTATAGAACATACTATCAAGAATAGAATAGAAGAGTAGTACAGTAAAGTCTGAGGCATAGATTTGCAAAATTAATATGAAGATATATTCAGCACATAGATATGCTACCAAATTGATAATGGGTATGTAATACAATATATTAATTGTGAAGATGGTATGAACATAATAGTGTTTTAGAGTTTAGAATAGAAAACAGGATCATTTAAGGGAGCTTTATTAAGATCATGGAGCTTATTTAGCAAAGTCCAAACAGTCATGTAAAGGTCTGAACTCACATTCATTTGGCACTTCCCAATACTGAAGAATTCAGCAAAATCTATGATATGGGGAATTTGCAACCAATTAGGATACTTATGCTGTTCTCAGACTACAGGAGCTCTTCCCACTTCTTTGCAAGCGCACGCACAGGTAATTCACCTATTCATCAAGTGTCAGAAATTCAGCACAAAAAATCATTGTACGCGGTTTCTTGCGTAGTGGCTTAGTCAGACAGACAGTAGGAGTCCTGCTTATCAACACCCTAATTTACTGCTTTAATCTGGTGAACTGAAACTGGTGAATTTGACTCTTGCTGAATTCATTACATCAGCAGACTCGGGGGTAATTCAGCAAAGAGTGAACTTACCCTCCGATCCTTCGTATCAGCTCACAGAGACTGTTACATGTTCGCCGATGTCCTGCACGTAGACATCAACGAACGCTTTAAAGGGATTCCAGTCTCGCGAGGCGTCTCGAGTCGAGCCTCGTGAGCCTTGTAGAGACTGGAAACCCTTTAAAGCGTTTGCTGATGTCCGCGTGCAGGGCATCAGCGAATGTGTAACAGTCTCTGTGAGCTGATACGAAGGATCAGAGGGTAAGTTCGCTCTTTGCTGAATTACCCCCGAGTCTTCTGATGTAATGAATTCAGCAAGAGTCAAATTCACCAGTTTCAGTTCACCAGATTAAAGCAGTAAATTAGGGTGTTGATAAGCAGGACTCCTACTGTCTGTCTGACTAAGCCACTACGCAAGAAACCGCGTACAATGATTTTTTGCCACATTGCTATGGGAATCCGCCACTTAAGGAACAAGGAGTAGCCAATCAATGACCATTGAAGCACAGCAACCCAAAGTGACATGAATTCATGCAGATATTGCTGCAGCGCTAAAATTCCCTACACTGGGGGTCCATAGGACCCTCACTCCACTCAACATCAAAGTCCTCTATTAATCAATTACCAGCAAGTAAGCCATTGTGCTATGGAAATAATTAGTACAACCTAAATAAACCCCATCTTATAAGGGTCCCTAGGACCACCACTCCTCTCTCCGATCCATCCCAGCATCAACTCCCATCTAGCACTATTAATCATTAACAAGAATGTAAATTTTTATGATTTAAAACCCAATTATTTTCTAGTGTAATATTAGTGCTATAGAAATAATTTGTATAAATTAAATAAACCCC
>WMED01013872.1:0-14250 GCA_019650415.1 Pipa parva | reverse complement strand
CAAAAACATCAGTAAAGCAGATACAGCGCAAAATGCTTAAAAACAGCTTGGGAATAAGTGGTGAACAAAAGAAAAAATCGGCTGGTAGTTAAAGGGTTAAGGGAGCATTTACTTTATCTCTTTTCATTTCACCTGACATTTGGTAAAAGGACAACCCAAAGCTAGAGAAATGGATGAGGCCAAAAGGTAGAGTAAGTGGAGGAGTGGGTAGAATAAAAAGTCAGCATTCCAACATGCTAGTGTGGTCTCAAGCCTTCATCATTCCATCACTTATTGCACTAACCTTTCCAGGATCCCACTCCTGAGTTTTGGTTTGGAGCTGCTGTAACTCATATGTTGATTCAAAGCCTTTTGGTTCTGGTTTTGGAAATCCAGGAAGGACATTATGGAGCTGAAAACCAAATAGATCGAGCCAACTTCCAATGTCTAAGAATGAAAAGAAAAGAAATGAATTACCCAAGTGAGAGAATGCCATAGAGGCATTGGAAATAATGCTACAACACAACTGGTTCAGTTCATCCTGTCCCCATATATATTAAAACAGTCAATCAGTAAGTAAATTATATTTTGGGGATAGAAGGTCATTGCTTCATTATTTCATAATAGCATCTATTGTATTTAATGATCCTTAGTCTTTAGTTTAATAGCCCTTTGTTACAAGGTCCCTGTTACCTTATCTGTGAATAAAAACCTTCTTAAATGCTTCAAATGTCTTAATCAAGTAACCAGAAAAGGTTTATGTCTAAGGCTTAATACAAGCAACATAACGAGGATAGTTTTTTTTTCATCTGCAAGCAATGTTACAATGCTATACAGCAGCGGTTCTTGACCCTCGTGGGACGGTCATGCGACCCCCGCCATGGTCGCGACCCACAGATTGAGAACCGCTGCTATACAGAAATAGAATTCAGAATACTTGCTCAATTTCAGGTTTATTTAAAAGAACAATAACACCAAAAAATGAAAATGCCTCAAATGCATTTATAATTCCAATATATTCAATGTTTGCTTCCAAAATTCTACATTGTGTATGTAAAGTGTGATATTAAGTTAGTTAGCTTTAATAATTGGACTTTCTGGCACATTTACTGAATATGTATTATCTAAAGCACCATAGAAAATAGGACTAGGTGAGGTCTGTTTAACAACATGGCTGCTAACAGTAAGTAAAAACAGACAAAAAAAAAACAGTTCATGAATTTAACTTCAAAGGTAACGTGTACAACTGCCTTGGAAATTCAAACAATACTTTTTGTTGTTACCGGTCCTTTAAAGGGAAGCTTAAGTCACAGGGCAGCCAGCTAAATCTTAGCTAAACAAACCCCTTAGATAAGATGTCAGGCTTAAGTTCATGCAGCTAGAGTCCTCTGCTTCACACTGAAATAAGAAATTATTTCACTACAGAGAGAAGAGGGCTTATCCCATACCCTACACCAGCGGTTCTCAACCTAATTGAGACTGTGACCCCCCTGCGCTGACATCACACACTGACGTTTGGGCCCGAATTCATTGCGTCACATGTCACGTGATGATGTTCGGGCGAAATGTCATCACGTACGCGTGTCACATGATGATGTTTAGGCCCGACGTCACTATGCAGGAATCCTTATATAAAAGGACCTGCGCTCACTACCAGCTTCACATAATGTTCATGACCCCTGTGAGAGCATTATTCAACCCCCAAAGGGGTCGCGACCCTCAGGTTGAGAACCGTTGTCCTTACACCCTCTGACCGTAGAATCCAAATTCTTTGTTCTTAGTGAAATAAACCCCATAATATCATAATGTCTTCTACTTAACAAGTTATCAAAAAGTTTGCTATTTCTTCAGTATTACTCCAACCTTTATAACCATTAACTTTATTTAAAATATTAGTTCTCCCAAGTTAATGAAAAATTTCAGATTCATAGTCCATAGACAATAATTTGGTCACCAAAAATGAGAATGGGATTTTTTTTCCCCTATAAGGATGAATTAACAACTACAAAGTAGCCAGTGTGGCCCTGGAAAATATGAGTAACATCTCTGCCAATTCAAATAGGATTTCTCTTTTGTTACTGGCCCTTTAATTTAATTTTACAAAATAATTTAGCTAAGTTAATGCGTCTGAAAAAAAAATCAAATCAAAGGAAATATAAATTATATTTTACAACATACCTGTAGTATATTGTGCCACATCTTGTGTTCTACCAACAGGATAATTGTTTTCAAAGGAGTACAGGTTAAATGGTTTTTGGTTGTTGTTTAATTTATTCCAGACCTGATAATTAGGTGTGGCCCAACGACCAGCAACAACATCATAATCTCTTTGACCAAGGTGCACAAGTTTGGTAAGAGGATCGTACAGTCCCCCAGAAAATCCAATAAGAATTTCAAAATCTGGATTTGTATCTTTATAGATATCACCATATGGTGTGTATAGAATTTCCTTAATAACTTGCCCCCGACTACTAAAAGCTGCCAAAGGTGTTCCTGTGTTGTCACATGCAACATAGTATTCTTCTCCGCTGCTTAGTTCCATGGCAATAAGATGACCTTGAAGATCATAATAAAGTGATGTTATTTCTGAACTTGTATGATTGTACAAATGGGTTACTCTCATTGGATTTGCAAGATCTGCATAAAAGAACTGTAGGTGAGATCCCATACTTGATTTACTTGCAACTCTTCTTCCTAGTCCATCATAGCGATGTTGTACATTCCAACCTGCAACTTTATTATATGCCTTGCTTAAAAGTCCATTCGAATTGTACTCAAAAATTTCATTGCCCCTTTGTCTGAGAAATCCATCTTCATCAATTTTATACTGAATTTCTCCAAGTCTCGTAATGCGATCACCAAGATCATACCTTAGTGGGGTTAGACGAGCACTATTCCCATGGCTAAGAAGATTGATGTTTCCATTTAGGTCATAACTGTAGCGCCACTGTGGTTTATCATTAACAGACACTGTCTGAAGTTGTCCATCAGCATCATATTCATAAAAATATCTTGTTATATTAGCATCTACTCCTACTCTTATGTTGCATATTATCATACGGCCCATGTTGTCATACTGGATAGTCATCCAATAGGCAATAGCCTTAAGGATTTCATATTGCACTTCGATGACTTGACCACTGGAACTAAATATCTTGGTATGCTTCATCATTGTAGTTGTGATAACTTGATTTAAATCATAATTGATTACACTAAACTTTCCAAATTGTTCAATTCTTCCAGAGACATCAACATAGCGATACAAATCAATAGGAAGTGGAGTCTCATTTATCATGGCTTGCATGCTGGTAACCCGGAAATTATTGTAACTGTAGTCAAACCTTGCATTAACAAGACCTTCTTCACTGAACCTAAATATTTGTCTTCCAATGAGAGGACCTAGAGAAAGAAAAGAAAAAAACATTTACAGCTCAAAAATATTCATATATTTATTTACATTATTTGTAAACTAATAAGTAGGTATTAAACAAATTTTCATGGTTTATCATCTAGATGGCCTAGAAATTAATGCTTTGGCCTGTAATTATAAGTAACATGAAGTAGTCGCAGTGCAACTCTCATCACTGTGCCCAGGTACAGGGGATGCTGCTGTTGTTTCTGGAGAATTTACTCCACAAACACACAGATGGGAGTTATTGATTAAAGTGATAATTCAATTGTCGAATTCTCAAACAGCAGATTCCCATAGCAAATCCACCATCATGACAATTTTAAAGTTGTGACCGTGACAACATTCCCATAGTAAAGTCGTAACTTTGACAATTTTCCCATAATGAAGTCGTAACTGTGACAATAGCAATCTATTACAATCATTTTTAGCTGTCGAATTCACACCTTTACATAACAATTCAGACTTTAGCCAATAACTTCCTCAGTGTCCCTATTTAGACTTATACTAATTGATTGCAACTATCACTGTGTGACTAGTGTATATGTACAGGACTGCATACTTAGTGGCACATAGAGGATGAAGAACAATTACGATGACATGGACTTGTCACCTTCATACTTCGGCCTTTTTTAAAAGGTAAACTTATGGCAGTGTGTTTCATAACAACATCGAAGTTACAAAGTAGAACATAATGGAAATGTGGGTGAGCTGCTTAATACAAACACCATGTACGATACCTGAAAAATCCTCTTATCAAAATGTTTTGAACCAGGCATTAAATCTCCAACATACCAGTCTTTCTGTACCGGATGGCACAAACAAATCCTTCATGCATCAGATGTATTGTTTTAATGACTCCAGAAGTTTCCTCATACGTAAATGTAATTTGGGTGGTATCATAAATTATTTCTGACAGACGCGTTTGTTTTGTGTATTTGTAAAAGACTCTTCTCCCAGTTCCAATATATAAAGTCTGCAGGAGGCGGCCATCCCCACTAAAATCTTGAATGAAAGAGCCACCATTATCTGGAGGACTGTAGATATTCCGGTAATACCCAACTGAGAGCATTGTTTGCAAGGTGTGGCGCATCATATTAGGCATCGTTACTGAACCAAGAAAGTTGGAATGATCATATTCAAAGATGTATCGTCGTTGGCTATGCAAAAATAGATTTATGCTCTGGAAGAAGAAGAAACAAAAGTTGTTGACTGTGCCAAGGTTTGGCTGGACCCAAAATAAAAACACAAGTAAGGAAAAATGTATTTTTCTTCTAACGACATTAAAAAAATAAATAAATGATCTAAATACTAACTTTTACTATACTTTGTGTTACAGGCCTATACCACATTCAATATCACTATAAATTCCAGTGAGCAATGCTAGGAATATGGCCATATTTTTCTTGAATATAATAAAATTACAATGACCTTTTCCAGATAAGAGTAGCTCCAGATTTTACCATCTGCCCAAGTTCGAGACACAATCTTCCCAGCTTGATCATACTCCATTTTCTCTGTCCAGCTTCCTCTTTGAATGCAGGTAACAAGTCCAGCAGCTGAGTAAGTGATGTTAACATCATGGTACTTGCTACTAGGTGACCACTGGATTGGATGTCCAGTTTTATCATAGAGTATTCTCAGAGTAAATTTACGATGATCATCATAGATCTTCCCTGTTCTACTGATGTGATCAAAATCAATGGACAACAAATTTCTGTTGTGAGCCTAAAAAGAAACCATGTTAAAAATGAAGGCTATGGCAGACAATTCTGTAAATGAATTATGCTGGTAGCTTATACTAGTAGTTGACTACATTAAGTTATGGTAGAATAGCACTTTCATCTGTACAGAGCACCATAGCGAAGACAAAAAATCATTTAAAGAAAGGATTAATGAACATTAAATTGACATTAAGGGCAATGAGTGTCATATCTAATGGTAGGAAACTTTATAAGATCCCATAAATGGACAGAATTCTTTTGTAGTCATCTGGTTTCACAACTCATCTGCAGGAAGTCTATTGGTCCACCATACTTTTTTTGGTATATAAATATTCATTTTCTCACTATATGAAAGTATCTAATATTGGAATGCAATGTTTAGTACGTAAGTTTGAAACTCCTCTCTGCGTGCTTTTCTCTCCATTACTTCTAGTAAGGATAGTTTTTTGTACAAGAACTTGATGATTCTACTATTTGTTCTTTGTTTGGGACTTTTCTAAAGATGTTAACAAACATTAGATTAAAATATAAATTTAAGTAACATATTTTATTTAAATCTAAGGAATCCACTTCAACTTGAATTTATAGCAAATGTGTATAGTAATGCCAACATAACTGACCAATCCTAGCAAAGCATTGGGTTTGAGTTTCTCCCAAAGGAGGGACCTCATTTACATACTGAAGGAAATGTGTGGCACAAACATTTTCAATCAATTCCATTAATGTACATACAGACGTGGTGGTCGGTTTATTAATTAGGAGGTGACACAACAAATTTTAATGCCAAAGGAACATTATTAATGTACATGCCCTGGTCTCCTGTACAAAACAGGGGTTATAGTTACATATATATGATTAAAAATGTGAAACCCACCAAGCAATGTGAAAGTACGCTATGCATGCTGGTTCCTAACTAGTACCTCCTTATTTTATGACTGCCACTCCTTAATACTACATGGAAAACAGGAACACCTTCCTAGTAATCTGAAATAGTCATGCCTGGGGTACCTTGCTAATGGTTGTGGGATTTGTATTGTTATGATAACAAATATGTAGCTGAAATGTATGTCCTTGAAAGACTATGAATATAGTAAATACACTGGACCAGGGAATGTATGTATATGCTGTATATATTTTTTTCATTTATATAGGGTTACTAAGTAATGCAGTGCTAGATGTTTTAATGATAGGTTTAAAGGACAGACACAGGAGTAACTGGTCATTTTTTTTTGCGTGTTGTTGCACAATCTAGTCAGATCAGTTGCACTTACAATACAGTTAATTTTTATAATAATTAATGCTTATAATAATGAATACTATCTTCCGCATTGTCCCACAGACTGCCCCATGGACCTTACAATTTAATTTCCCTATTCAGACACACAGATGCACAGATGTTTTTGGATTGTGGGAGGAAACTGGAGTGCCCAGAGGAAGCCCACACAGGTGCAGGGAGAACATACAAACTCCATGCAGATGAAGTCCAGGAATTGAACCTAGAGCCCAGAGCTGCAAGGCAGCAGTGGTAACCACTGGGCCATCGCACTGCCCATGTTTAACAAAGTGTAAATATTCAGTAGACAGCAATTTGCCACTTCTCCAGCTTTGCATATTCTGCACAGTTTGTTCATTTCTGTGATGTGTTGAATTCTCAAACAGTTCACATCATTACAATGATCGTGTATTTACGCACCAATTTTTGAGCATTTATCATGTGTTGAAGTGACAATTTGCCAAGGAGTACTGGCTTAAATACATGCCAAATTTGACAGGGCCAAATGAAAGTGATAAACTGAGGGGTATACAGCAGGGTTCTTGTTACTTATCTCGTGACAAGTGCCAAGTGCCAACACAAGCTAGGAATTTGTCTGCAATTTAAATAAATGCAAGAACAATTGTAATTTATGTGACTAAATCAGAGACTGATTCAAAATTTACTCTGTGGCCTTATTGACTGAAGGATGAATTTACCTGTTGAACTCACTATGCTACAATTCAAGTGGACAGTGACGAATGCTGTCAGATGCATTGTGTTGCGTAGCTGGGTGCGGAGTCATGCAAATTGATGTGAATTCCCTCAGTGAAGTGCAGTGATGTCATTATCACCATATTTCCAAGTTTATAGAAGTAAATAATACATCTATTTCTATGTCACCTTGCCCCTAGGTCATGTTGTCATTTAGTTGCAGTCGCCATTGTCACACTTAAAGAAATAGTCGCCTTACACATTACCTGAGTCCTGCCATCAACCCCCCAATTCGCCACTTTGATGCATCAAAGTCAAACGGGTGAATTTGGAGCAGTACTCCTACTTGTATTAACTCCATCGACAGACTCTGTTGCTTGCTGAATAGTCAAAGTATCTGTGCAAGTTCACACAAAGTAATGCGAAAAGCACCATAGGATCGAGACTATCGTAGTTGTCTGAATTAAATATGTATTTGCCACATCTCAGAGCTCAGTTAGTGAACATGGGAAAGTGGCAATCAAATGCAAATTCAGAGATATACACTATTCGAACTTTAGTCAATAAGGCAACTCAACTGCCATGGCTACCCAAGGAACCTGCCATGGCTACCCAAGGAACCTGCCATGATCCTTTTGGTTATTTAAGTCTGTGTTTGGTCAGTTACTGTTTGGCTTATGCAGGAACAAGCCATTTCATTTATTTCTATGAATCATCTGTTGAGTTGTTGTCCTTGTATAAATGCTGCTATTGACTTTACTCACTGGATGCCTGCTTTCACCTTTTATAAATACTGCATCTTGTTTTGTATTTGTTGTTGTATCATGTAAGGATTTGTTAGGAGTGCCAACTTCTTTTTTTGGCTAAACAACCATTATTTAGTCCTTCACTTTGCCCGACCCCTTGTGAATCTCCTTTCTTTGCTCAATATTTGTTCAAAAGTGTGTATAGCATGCTGTTACAAATTGCCATGCACATTAATGCACGACAGAGCATAAATGGATTATTCATTATAGATTACACTGAAAGGCAATCTATCATTACTCGGAGACATCAACTGCCATCCAAGCAATTTGGAATCTTGGAATGGATGTAAAACGAATTGTGTGTGAGGTTAAAACAACATAAATTCAGCTTGTTTAGTAAAATTTGTACCACTGAAAATGGAATTTGGAGAATAAATTGGTAAACTTATCCAAATGGCGAGGACAAAATAATCAATCAAATTGTAGTTAATGTAATAGAATGCATGATGAAGCAGCCATTGTTATTTAGGAACCATAATCTTGAAATACAATCGTATACAATATAAATGTCTGTACCTTTCACTAATTATGCATCTAACATCATGACTCATTTCACACAAGCATGCATACAGGCACGCAAAGGTCTAAATCTTGATAGACTGCCGCATTCGAGCACATTAAGATACAGTCTACTTTTTAATCAATGCTGTAATCACAGAAATAGCACAACAGAGAAGCACATTTATACTCGCAAAACAAAATTCATACAGATTTTATTCACAGCTTTATCGGTACTGAACACCTGCTCATTTTGGCAAATATCTCTTTAGCTTGATATAAATTATCATTGGCCTCAATTCATTATACGGAAAGGTTAAATAATATTACCTGTAGTATTCTAAAGCCCTTTTCTTGAGCTGCTTTTAAAGGCAAAATAAAGACTGATAAATGTCTAGGCTTGCAATAATGTTCTAATGCATAATTGTTACTACACCAGGGATAAACCAGTATTGTGGCACTAATAATATGTACCCTGGGGTTTAATTAACGATTGTGCGAAGTGAGCTCCGAAGCCTTCAGCTCACTTCGTACAGACTGATATGCGCTCACTGATGTCCTGCACGCGGACATCAGCGAACGCATTAAAGGGATTCCAGTCTCGGCGAGTCAACTCTTTTGGTCTCGCTGAGAATGGAATCCCTTTAAAGCGCTCGCTGATGTCCGTGTGCAGGACATCAGCGAGCGCATATCAGTCTGTACAAAGTGAGCTGAAGATTTTGGAGCTCACTTCGCACAATCGTGAATTCCCCCCTTAAAGTTGTCACTGGAGCCTGACATATTTTTAATCTTGTTTAATATTTTCAATATGGACCAATCCAGGGACTAAGAGGCTAAGACAAAACATATTAGAAATTCAGGATAAGATTGTTAAAAAATATTACGTTTAACCTTGCTAAGTATGTACAGTAAGGAGTTAAATACTGCAGTTATTGTTTTGTTACATTTTAATCTACTGATGCTTCAATCATATAAATGAATTGGTATCTATTGTTTACCATTTCCACTTCATCCATTTAGAAGAAAATCTCTATGCTGTACAGCTGTGTAGCAGTGAGCTATGATACATATTGCCTCTTGCTTTGCTTAGTATGTAGCCTTACAATGTTTAGTTAAACTAATTTCTTATCAGCCAACAGCATGAAGATTTATGAGAAATTAAAGGATCAGTAAATATAAAAAAAAAATTTTCCCATTCAGATTGGCATGGCAGTTGTTCAAATACAGCACTTAAAAATGTAATCTTCAAATTTAAAATCATGAATTTGATAGTCTTCTGTTAAATTTTATTTTAACTGGAAGCAGCCATGTTGTTAAACAGACCTCTGGTAGACCCATTATTTTTTTTATGGTGTTTTTGATAATACATATTCAGGAAGTGTGCACATTTCTTAAAACAAAAATACATACACATCATAGAATAGTAAAACTGTATGTTTTAACAGAGTAAAAAACTAGAACTCTATTTGATTATAAGGGGCAGATTGCAACAATGTAACAATGTTGCAATGTTATAAATACAATGCCCAATATAAGATTAAAATATTTATTTAGATGATAGCAGGAAAATTTTAAAAGAATGATATAATAACAGTGTATAAGAAAAAAAAACTGTATTTGACTTTTTTATCTCCTTGAACTGCATATTACATGACTGTATATTAAGCAGATTTGTTTGCATAATTAATCTATCACAGCTCTTTATTTCACAGCCCTGCAGCACAGTGTGGTTAATATGGATTTCCTTCTAAATGCATGTAGTGAAAATGTTAAGTTAAGGATAACAATACTATTTCATTGATATGCATTTCAGTATAGATTAGAAGGAAATGAAACACTAACACACAGTGCTTAATCTCTTACTTTACTAGGGTTAAATTTCGATTTGTTTATTGACATTCTTAAACTGAATTTCTAATCACATGTATTGCCTCAGTCCCTAAAAACTGTACACTGAGCATGTGCAGAGCCAGGTGCTATGGGAAGAAAGCTGATAGACAGAGCAGGCTTCTTTACAGCATCTGGTATTGGGAGTCACACCCATTTTCCTCAGTGGATGAATTGTAAGTGTCGAGCATTGTATGCACCAAACGCAGAAGTCAAGCCTTCGCTCTATATTATATAGAGGAGAAAGTAATTTACAAATAATTACTTGATCTGTATAAAATTGGTTGGTGCTTTGGTGTATTCAGCTCCCTTTACATGTTTTGATGAATTCTTGCTTATGTTATTAGCTTGGACCACTAGATGGAGCTGTTTGTCTCAGTTTAATATTTTCTCCTCTATTTGTACATAAATAATTGATAAGACCATTCCTAGCTTTGTCTTGTCCAAAGCAGATGTTTGGCTGCACTTAAATATCACTTTAAATAAATATCTCTTTGCGGCATTGGATTTACATCAAGTTGTCATCTTTGAAATATAAGAATGTGGGGAAATCTATAAGAAAAGGGTTCATATTAGGAAACAGGCCTATAGGAATACGTATATAAGTACATGTACACTTTATCATTCTACCTACCTACCTTGCACTTCCTTTCCCTGAACCAGATGCCACTCTTTAGAGAGCTAAGATGAGGATAATGGTCACAGGGTACATGTATGGTAGAAATTGCCATCTCAGTGCGTGTGTGGTAAATTAGAAAACAAGGAACATTAATAAAAGGGTTGTTGACCTTGGAATTAATTTTGAGGGTGACATTTATTAAAGTCAAAAAGGCTGTTTTTGACCTTTCGATTGAAAAATTGGAAAAAAAAATTTAAAAATGATCGAAACGTTTCAATCGAATTTTCCCTCGTCGAAATTATCGATATTATGGATTTTCCATAGAAACAAACCGATTGAAATGTTTCAATCGGATTTTTTGAAATCTAATTTTCAATATTGCGGTAAATTTATAATTATATAAATTAACTATTCGATATCGCAAGACTGTAAATTTTCTTCCATTGAAATGATCTATACTGTGATATGAAATACAGCGATCTTTTCCACTTTATGAAATTTCGCTCTTTAATATGTTGTAAATAGTTGCAATCTAAAGCATTTTGAAATTGGTCTTTATTTTTTCATTTTTACAGTTTTTGGATAATATCCCTTTTTTTATTCAGAATATTTTTCATTGTCTACATTTTCCTTGTTTATATTGAAATTACTGAGCGGAGAGCTGGTAGGCCTTGGGTAGTACTGTGAATAGCTAAGCAGAGCACTGCTGTTGTAGTAGTAAAGGTCTGGGGAATGGGAAGTGATTCTGGGGTCCCACTATTAGTTTTGCCTGGGGCTTGTATAAAACTGATCCTGCTTTCACAGTGTTTGGCATCATTCCTGAACTAGTTAATGGATCGGAGCTGCCATGATGACAAAAGACAAAAGTGAATTATTAATTGGTAAAGAATCTGCTGCAGCTTAAATAGAAAAATCAACTCTCTTTGGCCTTGAATTCTGTTATTAAAAAAAAAAGAAAGACAAATATGACATTAAACTAAAACTGACACTTTTATTCTTCAACTCCCAAAAGATGAAACAAAATATTTTTTGTTTTCGATAGCTGGAAATGAACAACAAAATGAAACCAGATTTTTTTTGTTCGTTAAGATTTCCAGCACTTTATTGCTTCTACATATATTTATATCACACTTGTTTGCAAAAATAGTAATAAAAAAAAAAAAAAAAAAAAGACTCATTTATCCCAGCTCTTTAAATGATTACAATTTGTGATCCAATTATACCCACAGGCGTTCATTTTTAAAAAATGCCCAACTCAACAGCATGCGTTAGCACACAGACACACGTATGCATAAGCAGCATATTCCATTTATCACAGAATGACAGGGCTGTGTAGCAAAGAGCTAGGAAGATATAAATCCATCCATGACACTTGTTCTCTTTTATGTTACAAATAATAAGCTACATCATAAACTGTCTGATCGCTGATATTGTGAGCGCTGACCTCTAAGGAGATACGGAAATACAGAAACTGTATAATGCTGAAATCACAAGAAGTAAACTGATAAAATCTGGGGTATTGAGTATTGAATGAAGCACTTATTGAAAAATATGCTGGAGTTGCCTTACAGATGTCGGCAAGGCTTTTATTGGACTGAAAGTTTCATATACAGTATATTCTGCTGTGTGATAAAAAGAACATATTTTATTGCTCATAAGGGATGAATGGGCAACTGTATAAACAGGTTAAATGCCTGCCCAAATTTAAAAACCCATATTAACTTAGATAGTATAATTATGACAACAATGGCAAATATTTTAATTCTTGATCTGGGTTATATCTTCTTGGCAAACCATGGCCCAAGTGATCTTTTCCTCCAATATATATCGCTATTTGCATAGATCTCATAATATATTGCTTTACAGACAGTGTTAGTTTTCAGTTTTTGTTTTATTGCTCTTCTTCTTCAATAAGGAATCAGAAAAATCTAGTGTCATCTGTATTTAAATAAATTTATAAGTTAAAAGCTCAAATACATTTCTTTTATAATTCCACTAAAGAGTCAAATAATGGTATCACCCTGACACTGAGAAAGCGTTGCACAGATAGTGGTGGCAAGCCAAGTCATTTCTAAATGACATCTTGAATATGTTAAATGTTCTGCAGCTTGGATTGGACTTGTTTGGATTTCCTCTTTATATATCACTGACATTGCTTTGGTATAGAAAAAATGTTGACCACATTTTCATTACTGTAAAATTGTAAATGATAATCTCAGAGCAACTCTTAATGAAACTTTAACCTAATCTATAAACAGTAGGTAAGTTGCTAAGTAACCTATAGAAAAAAAATAGAGAAATGACTCATATATGGTCAAAAGTTATTAAACTCAGAAAGACCGCTCTGGGTCTTTCCAAGTTTACCGAGAGAAATCTCACATTGTACTTGCCAGATTTCCGGATCGATTTTTCGCTGGAAAGGTAGCCATGCTACTAATGTAAACCCTGGTCACTGATGGTCTATCTGCCTGTATGCTATAAAACTGCCAAACAAATCTAATTAGCTTCTATGAGCAGGTCAGTTATAGACTGGATCAGGGGGAGTCACTGGATGTAATATACCTTGATTTTTCCAAAGCATTTGATACTGTGCCATATAAAAGGCTGGTACATAAAATGAGGATACTTGGACGGGAGAAAATGTGTATAAGTGGGTTAGTAACTGGCTCAATGGTAGGAAACAGAGGGTGGTTATAAATGGTACATACTCACACTGGGTTACTGTTAATAGTGGGGTACCCCAGGGGTCAGTTTTGTGTCCTCTTCTCTTCAATATATTTATAAATGACCTTGCTGAGGGATTGCATAGTCAAATCTCAATTTTTGCAGATGATACTAAACTTTGTAAAGTAGTTATTACAAAGGAAGATAGTCATTTATCATAGACAGATCTAGATATGTTGGAGGCTTGGGCAGGAAAGTGGCAAATGAGGTTTAACACTGATAAATGTAAGGTTATGTATGGGAAGGGAAAACGCATGTCTAGATTATTTTCTAAATGGATAAACATTGGTCAAAACAAACATGGAAAAGGATTTAGGAATTCTAGTTGAACAATAAACTTAATTGTACCAACCAGTGTCAAATGGCAGCTGCTAAAGCAAATAGGATCATGGGTGCATCAAAAGAGGTATAGACGGACATGTTAACAGCATAATTATACTGCTTTACAAAGCACTCATTAGACCACACATGGAATACTGTGTGCAGTTTTGGGCACCAGTGCACAAGAAAGATGTGGTTGAGCTTGAGCAGGTTCAAAGGCGGGCTACTAAAATAAAGGAAAAATGGAAAAAATACAAAAAAATACAGTACCAAGAAAGATTATCAAAACTGGGCTTGTTTAGTCTAGAAAAAAGAAG
>WMED01013871.1:0-14250 GCA_019650415.1 Pipa parva | reverse complement strand
AGGTCTACCCTGTTAAGGCAGTCGTACACCTCAGCGCAAGTTAGCACTAGAGGACGATTTTTCTCCAGGAGACTGCTTTTGAGGGTAGCAGATTTACAAAACAATCAAAGCAAGCATAGAAAAGATTCAGCTCGTTGGCTTGAATGTCAAAGGAGGTAGATGAGTTGCAGTTGGTGATGTCCCTGATTCCTTTCCACATTCGTCTAGGGTTGGAGGAGTTGCAGTGGTCTTCCAACTTCATTTTGTAGGAATATTTTGCCTCAGCAATAAGAGAGCTTTTAGCCGCTCTGTAAGCAGTTCTGTTACTCGTCCTGAAGGCCCTCTCCTTGATCAAAAGCCTGAAATGATTATTCATCCAGGGCTTTTGATTTGCGAAGATACGGCTGGATTTCTGGGAGGTTGCTTCTTTGACACCCTTGGAGATATATTTTAGAACCGAATCAGTGTACTTGTTTATATCAATGAGAGAGCCAGAGGTAGCAGAGGATGCAAAAGCCTTCCAGTCAGTGTGCTGAAACTTATGTTGTAGGTTAGAGTCTGCATCACAATACAATTCCAGATCTTCACTTGCTTGTATTATGGTAAAATTTCTGGGCAATAGACAAAATTAATTGATTTTCTTAAGGATTTGCTTTGCTCTTAGGAATTAGTCTGAAGTTCATGGTCTTTCCTTTCCCCCATACATATACTAAAGACCATACATGAAAAACAGGTAATGCAAAAAGCCAAAAACTTCAGAGTAGTTTTTTTTTTTCTTCCTTTTTTTACGTATTCAGCACCAAGTGGAAAAGGGTTCAACAGGGGGTGCAGGGAATTAAAGAAAACAGGAAGAACATAGTTACAATTGGTATTGATCTCTTGCTACTTCTATTCAAACCACAATGGGGAGGTTATTTACAATAATTAAAATTAGAATTAAAATAAACTCGCTGCTTATCAATGCATGTAGAGTATTTTGACAATAGCTTGTATCCAGACTTTAATTATAGTGAATCATATTCAATTCTCCCTCCAAGCCATTTAATCAATGCCTTAAAATTTGATTTTTTTTTTTGTTTTTTTTTTTTTTTTGTTTTTCTTTCTTCTGCAATCAGGTGTTTCAAGAGGAGTTGGATTTATACGATTTGACAAGAGGATTGAAGCAGAAGAAGCAATCAAAGGTCTTAATGGACAGAAGCCACCCGGAGCAACAGAACCAATAACTGTTAAATTTGCTAACAATCCAAGCCAAAAAGTAAACCACACCATTCTTTCCCAGTTTTACCAGTCCCCAAATAGGAGGTACCCTGGACCTCTTGCTCAGCAGGCTCAACGTTTTAGGTTAGTATCTGCATTTTATTTGTCGGTGAAATGCATGCTTATTTTTCCTTTGTCTAAAGTTTTCTTTTTAAAAAAAAAAAAAAAAAAAAAAAAGATTGTGAATCTATAAATATATTTTGGGGGGTGGGGGTGCTTTGAATTGTACATTTTTTATTTTCTTTTTGTGGTGATTAACTCAATCAGAAACTAGGTATGAAGGGTGATTTTATTGGTACTACTGTTGGTTTAAATTTGGTCAAACACTCTCCCCCTCTTTGTGAATGAAAATGAGGCAGCAAATGTTGACTCGTGATAAAGCAGAGCACATTTTTTATTTGTTCTGGATTTTCAGAATCTAGATCTTTCCCAGTGTAGTACAGTACTTTAAGATTTAACTGGAATAGATCGTACCATTTTTTACATGAAATAATGAATCATTTTTTGTAGAGAGACTAGTATGGGGAAACACTTTTTATTGACTATATTGCAAATTATTATAAGCTTTAAAAGCCTAGGGGCCGAATTGTTGTGTATAGGCGCGAATTCGCCAGATAAAGACAGTCGCAATAGGCTACTGTCACAGTCGCGTCTTTATAATGAGGATATTGTCGCAGTCGCGATTTTTATTATGGGAAAATTGTCGCAATCTTGATGTAACAAATTGTCATGACTTTACAATAGGGAAATTGTAGCGGATTTGCTATGGGAATCCGCTGTTTGTGAATTTGAAAATCGAATTCTCACCTTAGTGATTAATCCCCTTAGAGTTCGCTTTTTTTAACAGTTCTTAAAGTGGCTTGTTTTAAGAAAAAAAAAATTAAAACAAATATAGGTCAGGAAATGTAAAGGAAGAGATTTATTACGCTAGCTATTAAGTGTACAATTGTTTGTTTCCAATAAGGTGCTTGTCTCTTCCACTTTAACATAAAATTTGTTATATTTTCTTGAAGAACCTTCTAATTTAATGTAAGAAAAATGGACTTAGTGGTAATGGGGGCGCAAGCATCTGTTGATCTGAAGGTTCTGAGCCAAATGCTTAGCAGCAAAACTAGCACATAACCCTGCTGAACCAAAGTACTTCCTTTGCAAATGGAAGTTTTCCCAGTCACAGGAATTTTGACGTTGCATGTTCTTCAAATGGAAATATTTTGGTGATCAAAATGACCTAACTGGAGCAGCCTCAATGACCACCTCCTTGGGATGCATTAATTCACAGGACAATTCTGTGTGCAGAATGTAGATTTTTTTGTTATCTGTACTTGGTGATACAGTCGCTCATGTTGGCACTTGAGCAACATTTAAATAGTGTTACAATTCATGCAACACGTTTTGTGGCAAAAGCAAGTTTTTCATTACAGCAGGGAATCTACTGAGATGGTGGTAGGTGTAATAGTAAGCAAAAAAGGCAAAATCGTTTTTTGGGAGAATAAATATTAAGTTGGACATTTAAAAGAGAAAATCTGTAAGGAAGTTATGTTTTAGCACCTGGAGCATGACTGTTATGGCTTTGTAGCAAATTTTGGAAAGCAAGGATGGTTTAATCCGTTATATTGACCAGCCCAGTGAATACCACATTCAATTATTTAATCCATATTGTGATGTTCCCCTTGGTGTCTTTCATCTCTGATTAGTTAATCTAGTGGGGAAAATGGTAGATGGTAAAAATTCTCTAACACTAATCCTAATCCTCAGAAAATAAGTATTGGGCATTAACTGATATATATAACATAAAAGGCAACTACAGTTCTTTACCAGCTGATATATATATATATATATATATATAGTACCCAGAGCCTTGGCCCACTCATGGCCTGTGGTAAATTTGAGATTTGACCATTAATGGAAGCGTTTACTTTGCATATGTGAATATCTGGGAAGTACTTGGCAACATTATACCTGAAAGATGTTAATCTGCATGTGTCCATCACACCATGTCAACATGAGAATATTTAAGGTAATTTTAGAAAGAGCATTGTGTATCACATACTTATTTGACAGTATTGATCTTTGGTATCCTAAGAAATCAAAATAATTGCAATAGTATCGACTTATTCAGTACAAAGCATACATTTATTTGTATGTGTTTACGTTTGCTTGCTGAAAAGAATATTTAATGGAGATTCTGGAAATTTCTAGGATAGGTCAGAGGTCCCCTACCTTTTCTGGTCGACGGACCTATATTAATGTGTGGTTGTTGGCTGCATGATGATGACATGCTTCCTGAGCACACATTGCCATCCTGTGGCCCAGTGTCTGGGAGCCCCTGAGATGGGTAATTCCAGGGGCAAAATTTAGCAACAAATGCTCAATTTCATGGCAAACACTAAAAAAGAAGTTGGTGGAAAACCTGCTAATTCCTTTGAGAAAGCTATACCTTGGAAATAATAACTAACGTTTTAAAGCTAAAAATGGATTAGGTTTCCAGCCTGTGCTGGATGAAAGCATATAAGAATTTGTAAATGTACCCTGATTCTGGCTCACATAAACTACTAAAGAAGCTCTATAAGCAAACTCTTACTTTAGTCAACAGAGTTACGACTCCATCTCAAAACATTTCTAGATCTTTCCAAAAAATTGTGAACTACCCAAATACAGATGGATATGCAAAAAAATTTTTGTTTCCAGGAAATAATTCCCTTCAAAAATCCATCCTCCTGTTATTTAGAACCAATAATTTGTAATATTCCTACACTCAAGGAAGGCATCCAGGCCTCTTTTGAGTCAACAATGGCCACTTCCTTAGGCAAAGTATTTCATTGCCTCACTGCTCTTACAGTGAAGAACCCCCTTTTATGTTGAGGCAGAAACATATATTTTTTTCTCTCTATATGTAGAGGATGCTCCTTTGTTATACTTAGTTCTTGGTATAAATATATCATGGGAGAAATATCTGTACTTTTTTCTAAATAAGTATTGAGATTTTTTTTTTTTGTTCTGCAGTTTGCTTGTTTTTATAATCGTAATTGTCCACCATTAAACCTGCTCAAGTTCAACTACATCTTGGTGCTCCAAACCTTTTATATATTGTGTGAAGTGGTAAAACCATGTTCTTGTCATGTGTATCTGACACCCTTTGATGCTCCCCATGAACACATTTGCCCTGGCGACAGCTGCTTGACACTGGTTGCTACACGTTTTCCAGTTAAATTCCTAAATTCTTTTCCATGTCTGTTTTGCCCAGTGTTTTCCTATATAGTAAATAATCTTGACCTGAAATTTCCCTTCCCATATGAATAACCTAAACCTCATTTGCCACTTTGTTCTTCAAGACTCCAACTTTTCCAGATCAATTTGTTAGAATACAGCACTCATTTGTGTTAATTTCTATACTCCGTTTATTATCTGCAGAAGTTAAGTCTTTACTAAGCCATCCCTTGATCAGGTGATTAAAAAATATAAAGAAGAGAATATGTTATGGATCTGCCAATTGTTCCCTGCCTGGATTCAAACTAGCAGCCTGCTTCTCTAGTCTTTGCATTGTTCACTGTGCTATTCAGGCAGTGGGATTTGTGGCCCAGAATATAGCAGTATTCCAGCTATATGCTGGGCTGATTCTGACTGGCTATAAACCTGTTCTGAATCAGCATAGGTGCTGCCTGTTGGTCAGTCATCAGTCTATTTAAGAATCCTCCCTTCCTGTGTTCTCTGGCCAAGCTGGTCTCATTGTTTTGGTTTCCTGCCAGAGCCTTCTCGTGATCTTCTATTTCTGTATACAGACCTTGCCTGTCCTTGACCTTGAATCTTGCTGGCTGTCCTAACTTGGATCTTGCTTTGAAATCCTTGTTTCATCTGTAATCTTGGATATGTTGCTTTGGCTTCTGTTTTCATTTGTTTGTCTTATCAGTTTCAGTTTAGTTTCTCCTACCCTGTTCCTTCCCTTCCTGTTCTGTTTTCTCTTAACTTCGCTGTTCTTATCTTGTTTGTGTTTTCTCATTGTACTGTTTCACTCTGTTTATCCTGCCCAGTCTGCATTCTATCCTGTTCCTTTACCCTGCCTATGGATCACCATCGCTACTGTGGGTGTTTCTGTTCACAGCAGAAAGTCCGGGGCCCCAAAAGAGCATCTGTGAACACTGGGAGTTGCTGGGCTCTTCAGCAATCTGCAGAGGTGGTTCCAAACTTCTTATCTCTGGGTCCCATCCTTTTACAGTTGTAACCTGACAGAACAGAGCCCAAAACTAAACCTTTGGGTACCCCACTAGTAATAGTAACCCGATGTGAGTATGTGCCAATATCATCCCCCAGTCCAAGCATTCTCATTTTATCCAGCGATCCATCCATTTTATCACCAGTTCAGTCTAGAACTTGACCACCTTATAGAAGCTGATAAGATCATTTTTACAGGATCAATCCCTCATAAACCCATTCTAATATAGTTTTACACAAGTTTACATTGAAGGTTTTCTAAGGTATGCTATCCTGGAGCATCTCAAAATGTTTTACCCACAATAGAAGTTAAACTTACAAGTCTATTGTTTTCAGGCTCACTTCCAATTTTATCATCACATTTGCTATGCATCAGTCCCGTGGAACAGTCCCTGTCATTTTAGTGTCCCTAAACATTAAAAGTAATGGTCTGTTTATGACCATACTTATTTCTCTTAATGCCCTAGAGTGCATACCATTTGGACTCTGATTTGTCTATTTTATTAATTTGTCTTTCTTAGATAGTATTCATTTAAGGGAACGTTTACTTTTTCTTTGTTTCATCTGACATTTCATTTTTCTCAGTGAATCTGTTTAATCATCATGTTTATCCACAATAACCCCTTCATTTTTTTAAAAAGGCAAACAGTTTTACATTTTTTACTGTTTATATAAGGAACATACTAGGGTTTGTTTTACTCTTTTGCAAGGGAATCTTTAATGTTACTATCTGGGATCAGTGTCCAGTCTTCTGGTTTCACCAATGGTGTGCGTGTGGCAGGGGTCTGTTAGTTAAAAATGTCACATGCGCCTGCATCATTGGTAAAGATTAATAATGGTACAGAGACTAGAGCTTATTAGCATTGCAGTAATCAAGACCAGCCACAGGAGGAATAAGGCTGCCAAAGATTAATATTGGTAAGTATATTTTACAGTTGTAATATCCCACAGCACTAACTGGAAAAAATACTTAAGCTATATTTATTCATTTATTTTATATTTTTAATTGTCAGGCTATTATGGAAAGAGAGAGCTGTTAAAATGATATTTATTATTCAGCAGGGAATTTTAGGGTTGAAAATGTAAAACTGGATGCTGTTGCTTTGTAGTCCAGATATATAAATATATTGAAGTGTTGTTTTTGATGGTCCCCTATGTGGAGGAATATTGCAGTCTCCCTTTAAGGTAAGGTTCAGAGTAAAGTTTCTTGTGTGAAAGGTGTTGCACTCCCTGCATTTTGTGAGATGTCTGAACACTGGCCCAGCAAAAAAAAAATGCCTTACAAAAGAAAACAATTTGGAATTGTGCTTGCATGTAGTATTCTTTGTTAGCTTGGCTTGAAATGGTACACTTTTCTCCTTTATGTCCCATATGTTAGGTAGCAGAGCCGTAGGGAAAATTAGTACTCCAAAGGCAAAAGTTTTGTATAGTGTAGTGAATAAAAAAGGAAAGAAAAACATTGGATTCTGCTTTTCAGTGGAATCCTTGAGTATTTGTTGTTGGTTTTAGGGTGAAAGTTCTCCTATGTGTATCACTATATAGACTTCATTATGGATTGTATAAGGGTTGTGTTGGGTGCCTGGCTTTTAAAATGCTGCCAAATAGCCAGGAAGTAGGTAATAGAATAACTTCTGCTAGGATGTCCCAAATTATTGCATACCTACAGAAGCCAAGGCAGAGTAAGCATTTACAATGCTAACATTGCAGAAAAATATTGGTGCATAAAGCTGAAAACTTCACAGCTGTGGATCATTTCCCATAGGGCTGCTGTACATTTGTGTATTTTCTGCAATCACTGCTTAAGTTTTTATATTTCTAAACACTTTAGACTTTAGTTCATTAACGTGCGCGGCAAAGGCTTTAGTTCATTAACGTGCGTGGCTAAATTTGAGATTGGCAACACACAATTACCTTGCAAGGCTAATGATGGACTTAGAAGTTTTTAAGGTGCCTTTTAGCGTTTACAGAGTGCACATACCTATGTGTGTTTGGTGTGTACAATTGCACAACTTCTAGGAATGGATGATGAATTTAACTAAAGACCATCGGAGGTGCAAGGGGAACATCATTGTGGGTTGCATATATATGTGTGCCAAGGTTGCAGCTGTGGGCAGCATGAATGGAAAATGTGGGTATTTTTACATGGGTGGATGCATGTTTATTTGTAGTGAAGAGCAGCTATGTGGGAACGTGAAGATATAATGAGAGCTAGCTGGGGCTGTGTAGGTGTATGTGTGCTGTGTGTATATACATTAATGGGCTTTAGATTAATTAGGGATTTTGGCAAGGAAAGCTAGTTCATAAAGACTAAGTAAATACCCAATCTGACAGGTCTTGATGGGATGGGGGAACTGGTTCATTGTTTGATTAAGGGAGTATGCAAACGTGAGAAATGTATGGTAGCATTTGTATATATACAAATGTATACAATTATAATCTGCCATGTGTAGCTTCTGTATGTACTGATTGTAACATGTCCTGTGGAATACTCTGCTGTCTATTGTAAACACTTCCTAGCTGATGTAAGAGCATTTTTTCTCCTAGAATATTTTCATACTGGAAACATCAGACAATCGGTGATCAGCACAGTTAGTTCCTGCTCTGAAGGAAAAAATACACCCACTGTTCATTTGGAGAAAGAAATCCAGGAGAAAAGATCTCCTCCTAATGCAGCTATATTTGTTGAGCAGGAAAAAAGGCTTTTAGGTGCTTTTCTGCAGCATTTTAGTAGTTCCGTTAAACTTTTTACACAGACCCCGAGCTACCCCTTTATAAGCCCGCATACACATTCATCTCCCCAAACTGTTTTTAGTGTTCTTGCCATAGAGTGCTGGTTTAGCCCAAAGTTTCTGTGCTGTCCTGTCTGCATGTAATCTGTAGAAACGTATGCCTTTTTAGCCTTTTAAACAAGTTCTTACCCATTTGTGGTTTTTCATTTTGATAATTGAGACTCTGGAATCTTGGATATCAAGTGAAACAGGGTTATCTTTCTGTAAGATATTGATATTATAAAATTACTAAGAGAAACAGTCATTTAATATTTTAATGTATTATTATTCTTGGTCTCATATTGCTTATTGTTCTACCAAGCAAATGTAATCTCCTCATGTTTTTATTCTCTTTACTGCATTCAGTCCCCTTACCCCCTGTGTCCTCTTCATATAAATATACAACCCAATTTAAATGGGATTACAGTGCCATTTGGTCCATTAGATAGTTCTTCAGTGGTATAAACTGAGGAGGTGACAACTTAGGGGGTTATTCACTAAAGTGCAAATTTGACTGTCGAATTCGCAAACAGCGAATTCCCATAGTAAATCTGCTACAATTTCCCCATTGTAAAGTCGCGACAATTTTTAATGTTAAGATTGTGACAATTTTCCCATAATAAAGTCGCGACTGCGACCGTGTTCTCATTATAAAGACGCGACTGCGACAGTAGCAGGCTATTGCGACTGTCTTTATCTGATGAATTTGCACCTATACGCAACAGTTCGGACTTTAGTAAATAACCCCCTGAGTACTGTAGTGGAGAAAAAATAGTACAGCAACACAGTGTTAAAATTAGCACTTAATTTGCCACCATTTATTAGTCGCCAAAGTCTAAAATATCTTAATAGAGTTGTATAAAGGTAAAGCGCCCTAGATGTTTTCCCAACCGTTGTATAAATGTTAAACGTGTATATACAAATTATATAGAGGAAAAAAGTCTCTCAGTCCAAGAACCCAAGTACTTATCAGTTCAGTGATGTTGGTCTTGATTTAAACCAATCCAATTTTCTGCGCTTGAACCAACTGATGGTAATCTGCCCAGTACCTCTTCACATGTAGGTAATCTCAATAATCAATTCTGGATGGACTCAGAATATGGATGGCAGCGCTGAAATATGTGAAAAACAAGGGGACTCCCCTAGTGTAATAAAGTTAAATAAAATGTGTGCTGTGCACGTGATTTTGTGAACCACACAAATAATTTGGGTGTGTAGTGAGGGTAAATGCAGGCTTAGTTATCTGCACTGTGCTGATTAGGAGTGATGATTTAAATGGTGGTGAAGGATGGGATATATTTCTCCCCCTTTGTGAATGCACTCACCGGAAAGCGCCGATGTGTCTGGCACTTAAAAATAAAGATGAACCTTGTGAAAATCCGTCCACTGGACCCTTTCCCTTCAGTTGTTAAATTGCAGGGATGATCAGATGGTACCATCTCCATATTCTGAGTCCATCCAGAATTGATTATTGAGATTATCTAAAATATCTTATGTGCATATATTAGGAGATCCCACAATAACCAATCTACTATCCTTTTATACTCCATCCTCCATTGTCAATGTTTCATTGATATATTATAAGTCAACATAGTCTTCTAAAAATTGTGTTTATATACACAATTGCTGCCTTATACTACAAAAAACTGAGCCAAATTTTCCAGAAATGTATAGTAATGATTAGCTTGTACCCTACTGATTGTCTTTTTTTTTTTTTTAACTTGTTTGTAGATTTTTGTACACTTTGTCATTTCACAGGGATTAAGATTTCCATTTAACATTAAATTTAAATAATTTCCCATAAAAAAGAGCACTTTCAGGGAAAACAATTGATTGAAAAATGTTTGGATTTGTTAAGTAAATTGAAAGAATTGGTCAATATAGTAGTGCAAAGACTGTGATCTTGCACAGGCTGCAGATACCTAGCAGAGATGTTTGGGTAGTTTTGAGAATGACAGAAGATTTAAGAGGAATATTTTAATTCCATAGGGCTATTCTAAAGGGTACAGGCAAGACAACATGCCATGGAGGGTCTATCCAGTGTCGTGTCAAGTAATGTTAGTCTCCTATGATGCCCATTACTAAGGTGAACATTTCTAGTGAAAGCTAACAAAATAACAAGTCAACCAAACTGGTTAGTATGTGAAAGAGTTCAAATAGCTATTTTTTCTTAAAGTATAATCTCTGGAGTTAGAAAAGTGAATGGCATGGAATACAAGAGCCTTTTAGTGCCTTTACAAGCACCAGTAATCATTAGCTCACTAAGATGTTATTGTAGTATAAGGATTTGTAATAAAAATGTCTTCTATTGTGCTAAACACCTATGTTAAAAAATAAAGGAAAAAAATAAGTGGTGAAAGATCCAACAAAAAGGAATAACAAAAATGAGCAATTCTCACCCTCTCCTGCTCACCTACCAATCAGATGAGCTTATCTACCATAACAAATTGTTCAGAAAAGGTTGCTGCAACAGTAGATAAAGCCACAATTTCAACAAAGTGAGACTCCCCTGAAGCATTAGCAGATGGCTCTTATTAAAGTAAGTCATATGTAAGTGACTATAGTCAGGCAACCTAATAAAAATATAGTGGGTTGTGCAATAAACCAGATAACCTTCTATAGTATATTAGTCAAGTAAGTGAGATTGAGCATTGGGTTGGAATTTCTAATTTAAACTATAGTCTTACACTTAATGTTAATGATGCTTCATAATCATTCAAGCCTCTGGTGTTTAGCCAGTGCAGGTCATTGATGGTGTCAGATTGTACCTTATCAGCATTCATTACTTCAGACTTGGCTGGAAATGGAATACCATTCTAAACATGGTGTTTGTGCTATTTGCACTTAACTGCATTAAAGATTTTACAGTGGTGTGGCAAGACCACTGAAAAGTCTAGGTAATGGGTGATACAACCATTTCATTGCTTCTATTGTGTCTCGCTAACTCTAGAAAAAATTATGTGAAAGAATAGTTTATTTCCCCTTGATAGTTATTTAATTATCTGTTATATGTTGAAAGTAATAAATTGCAATTAATAAAAACCTTAGAATTAATCGCAGGTGCCCCTTCTGTCAGAGCATTATGCAGATTCCTGGATTGGTGCATTGTGTAGAAGTTACCAACTTGTTACTATATGGAGATATATCAGGAGAATGCATCTAGGAAAATAAGAACACAGCCTGCGTAAGCTGTGCTTCCACAGCATATTAGCTCACCTATGCTACACTGACTTGTGGTGTAGTTGAGCGAAAGTACACACTCCTTAATAGGCAGTAAAGTTTGGTCTCAAAGGGACACCATAGACTCCCCAGCAGGAACCTAGACAGCTTCAGTATCAAAGGGAAATTGTTTGTATATTGAAGGTCTTTCACCACCATAAGAAATAAAATGCTTACAAAGTATAGTATTTATAGTTTTATTGGGGACATTTTGCATTGTCAATCATTGCTGAATCAGTCAGTACTGTTACTTTGGAGCAAAAGTTTTTTTTTTTGTTTTTTTTTTAAATGCACGTTAAGCATCTACCACAAAATGCAGGATACAATGCTCAATAAATTTCTCCAATGGTGGGCCTTCTGCTCCCTCTAAAAGTGCCACTATGCAGAGGTTATTTCTATACTTCTTTCTACAAGAACTGTTGTGTGTAATCAGGGTTTAGGTTTTAGGAGCACTGGACCAACTTTTGTGTGGGCTATAGTCTCTTCAGTAGGGATGGCGTTACCTAAATGGGGGAGGATGCTGCTTTATTGGGGGAAAGGCTAGAAGGGTGGAGTGTTTTAAATTAGGGATGGGTGATGGGGAAACCACACACAGAAACCTAGGGTGGAATGGAGAGAGGAGTTAGAATAGTTGATAAGGTTAGGGGTAAAATTAAAAGTAAGCAAAAGCTGCTTAATTGTATGACAAATCTTAAAAACTTAAAATGACCTAGAATTAATATTTCAACAAAAATTGATATAGTGGGAATAACAAAAACATGGCTTATAGATGGCTGTAACTGGGCAGTAAACAAGAGGGATTCACTGTTTGGAAGGGACCGGAAATACAGGAAAGGTTGAGGAGTTTGACTTTATATTAAGTCTTGCCTAAAGCCCATATTAAAGCAAGATGTTTGAGAGCAATGAAAATTTGGAATCTTTATGGGTAAAATTGCACGGAGGGAAAAACAGTAAATACTGATGGGTGCTTGCTATAAATTGCCAAATATAATAGAATCTATAGAAGATTTACTGTTAGGACAAGTAAACAAGGCAGAAAAACACAAGATAGCAATAATGGGGGACTTTACCCAGATATAACATGGGAAACTGAAACCAGTAGATCTAATAAAGAAAACGGGTTTTTGACAATAGCTAAAGATAATTATCTTAACTGGTGCAGGAACGATGAAGGGGGATACCACTAGATTTAATATTGTCTAATAGACCTTACAGAATAAAAAATGTGCAGGGGGGGGGGCGGTACCTAGGAAATTGTGAGTATAATATAGATTTCCAGTTGAACTTTAATGAGACTTACTGTCAAAGGGACACTAAAACATTAGAGATGCCCTTACTATCATTGACTGGGACAATGTTTTCAATACAGACACTAAATGGGATATTTTAAAATAAAATCTTGACAACTCTTTGTGAGAGGAACATACCATATGGCAGTCAAAGAGCTAGAAATCAAAGAAAACCTATGTGGTTGAATAACATTGTAATGGGGGTTATAAATGCCAAAAAGAAAGCATTTAAAATGCTAAAACAGGAAGACCTTATAGAAGCACTGCAAAGGTATAGAGTTAAAAAAAAAAAAAAAAAAAAAAAATGTACAAATTAAAGTAGCTAAGTTGTAGACTCTTGTTGCCCAATAGAGTAAAACAAACTCAAAAATGTTCTTTAATTACATAAATAAGAAAAAAGATTAAACCAGAAAGCATTGGCCCCTTAAAAATGATGGGTTTATTGTAGAGGGAGATGAGGAGAAAGCAAATTTATTTAACTAGTTTTTCTCCACTGAAATGTCAAGAAGAAATAAAGTAAATTCTTCCTTAAATATTGCATGTCTAACCCAGGAGGAAGTACTGTGCAGTCTTAAAGGAGAACTAAAGTCAAAAAAAGAATATACAGTGTGTTTACTGAGCCGATTGATTAGTCACAGCATGAGCTGTGTTGTAATTAGCCGGCTTGTGATGATTCTCCCGATGCTTCTGGCAACCAGCACCGCAGCTCCTCCCACCCTGTAACACCACGGGTGTTACAGGGCTTAAACATCATCCCGTTCATTGTGGGGGCCGATGAGAATGCTCCCTGCAATGAGTGTGATGATGTAGAAGCCGGGGAAGGAGAAGGAGCTGCATGCTGGCTTCTCGGTCAGCCAGTGCGCTGTACAGGAGGCACCGGGGGAAGCGTCAAGAGCCAGCTAATTACAGCACAGCTCATGCTGTGACTGTAATCAATCAGCTCTGGATAAGGTAAGTATTTTAACTGTCTTCTTTTATTTTATAACTTTAGGTCTCCTTTAACATGATTAAAATAGACAACCAGTTGCAGACAATATATACTCCCTAGAGTCTTATGGTAATTAAGTACAGTCATAGACGGATCATTATTTTTATTTAAGGATGCCACAGGACTGTAAATGTAAACATGGTTCCTATATTCAAAAAGAGGTAAGAGTGTGTGCCTGAAAACAATAGATCTGTAAGTCTAAATTCTATTGTAGGTAAAATGTTTGAAGGCTTTCTAAGAGATGCTATCCTGGAGTATCTTAACATGAAGAAATGTTTAACGCAGTATCAGCATGGGTTTATAAGGGATAGATCCTGCCAAACAAAACTAATTAGCTTTTATAAGGAGGTGAGTTATAGACTAGACAGGGGGTAGTCACTAGATGTCATATACTTTGATTTTTCCCAAAGCATTATATACCATGCCACATAAAAGGTTGGTACGTTAAATGAGAATGCTTGGACTGTGGGGGGTAATTCAGCAAAGTCCGAATTGTCGCGTTACAGTGTGAATTTGCGTCTATTCTCTACTTCCCAGTGTT
>WMED01013869.1:3286-14250 GCA_019650415.1 Pipa parva | reverse complement strand
GGTTGTGGGATAAGCACAATGTGGGAGGGGGGTTGTGGTGGGAGCAAGTGTGGGAGGGTGGGTTTTGGTGGCAGCAAGTGTGGGAGGGAGAAGTAAGTGTGGGAGGGGGGTTGTGGGTGAAGCAAGTGTGGATGGGGGGAATTAATTAATGAATGTGTACCGGAAAATATTTTTTTACAAAAAAAGCACTGCGTACATTCACAATTTTATAGCAAGTATGAAAGCAGAAGGAAACCATATCTTGGGCAGGAAGAAGCAATTGTTTTTAACACCCTGATCACTAACTATCAGACTTTTATCTACATCAAAGAATTCCACCACAAACCCCCCTTGTCCACTCTAGCAATATTTATTTATGACTGTAAAAAATCCTCTTAACAGAACTTAGTATTTCTTTGACGTGAGAAAGAGGGAATATCTCTCGAAAGCTAGTCTATTTAAAATGACTGTTAGTCCAATAAAAAAAAGGTATCACCAAGTATTGCAATACTCATTTATATATCTATCTATATATTACTAACAGTCTGGGCAAAAAAAATCATTAGAGATTGACTGAATACATTTTAAGCAATCATTTCCCATTTAATGGCAAATTAGGGATCAACTGTCTAAATTAACACTGTAGATCATTAATTTCTATTCTGTGATGTTTGTACACTGATGTTATGATGAACATTGTACATCTAAAATGCCATTCTTTTTGAAAAAAGGGGGTCTTTTTCCCAATAAGTTGGGTTTTCAAAAAGGTACTTTTTTATGCTTTTCCATATATACTTCAATTACTTTAAATGCTGCTCTAAAATGTTTATTTAGTGTTTTAATACATTTTGATTGGTTACACTTTTAAATGCTCTAGTGTTTCAATCATATTTCTATTTTATATATTTTTATAGTGGGGATAATTATTAAAAAAAAAATGTAATTTTTTTCAATACAACCTTAACTGAGTACAGGATCCCAGGCATTATAGAATTACTGCTACAAGGTAATACCAGACTAATTAAGTGGATTTTTTTACATAGTAATTTGAGTAACATAAATTAGGAAGGAGCTGACAATATGGCTTATCTAGATTTTGCCAAGGTAACTTGACATAGTAGGCAGACTCAAAATTGCAAGATTTAAAACAAGGCCACATGGGATCTTTATGCCTGGGACTAAAGCGTAAAAGATGTCCTCAATCAAACAAAATGCACTGTTGCTTTTGATTACCAATTGTAGTAGACAGAGTACAGAGGAGGCAAATACTGGGCTTGAAATTACTTGAAATTAGTAACTTTAAATAACTGCATTAACATTGTCCGGGGGTTAATGCTGTTGAATATAAATTCATTTGGGCTTTGTACTAAAGGACAGTTTAATATGTAAGTTCCTTTTAGTAAATAGAACACTACAATCTTATGTGAAATGTTTCACCATTTTACAGTTCAAATCACTTATTTTGCTTTTTGTCAAGCACTTCTCTATTAATGCCTGCCATGCTTCTTCTTGGTGTGCTGCTCCTGTGCTACAGAAGCTATGGCCTTGTATGTAGCTCCTTATTCCGGATTTTAAATTGCACATTTATTCATTTTTGTTTCAATATCTAAACAGTCATCGTTCTGATCCACCCTTGTGAAAGTGCAGTCAGTATTCATTTATGTCTGGTTGAAATGAGTACCAGTGGGCTCCTTTCAAAAGGAGAACTATGAATGGGAGAATTACAGTACATGTTTCCAACACCAAGGTCCTTTATCAAATGTAAAGTACAATAATAAAGGTCCCGTATAAAAACCCTTCAAAGTGAGTGAAGGGTGAATAGATGTGAATTCAGAGCTATACATGACTTTGGCCTTTAGTCAATAAAGACCCATCTCTAACTGATTTTGTGCCATATCTAGGGTTATCCAAGAAAAACAACTTTCACTTTGCAAGCACCCATTGGTTGATCAGGTTTAAATCCTAAAAAAAGAAAGGAAAGCAGCACCATCACCTTTCCAGTGTCGTTTGTAACAAGCATATTTCCTGTATATATCCAAATGGATTAACTAAGTTCAGGAGGAATGCTTTTTGGCAGAAATTGAGGATAGCTAGCAATATTATGCAGTCTGAGCATGGAGGAAGAAATTGAGGAAAGACAAAAATAAGCAGAGCTATACAAGATGGACAAGAGACAAAGAATCATAGTATGATGCAAAATAAATAAGACTATTGCTTTTTCATGTGCTATGTCACACAAAGAATATTCAGTCTTGAAAGGCTGCTTCACATTGTCCTATGCGCAGAGACCAAGATCTTGAAGTGAAGGTGAAACGTTATACACATTTACAGGGGATCCTTGTTTTGTATACTTTTCAGTCTGCAGATGCCCCCTTTCACTTCAGGAGGATGCATTTGGTGCTTACCTTCTACAAGGAAATAAATGCTTGACATATTTACAGAACTTCCAAAAGAGCATCCAGAATCTTTAAATAAGATAAACAGTAACCGGACCTCACACACTCACTATAAGATGGCCTAGAATAAAAACAGGAAGAGAATTCCGAAAAGATAGAACAGAGCAAGGAATAGCCTATACAAGGCTACCAAGAAGTCAAGGAGATATTCTACAAGATGTACAGAAACAACAGCACTGAATGCATACAGGGAAAAGATTAACAGAAGCATGTTACAACAAGATCAGGAGTAGAAGCTAGGTGTCCTCAGGGTTCATGTAAAGCATAGCATTTTTACCTGAAAGTGGACAAGGGATAACCAAAAGGTGCTATAGACTCTCACATACTGCCAGTACTAGATTGTAGAAGTTTACACTAGACTGTACTGAAAATGGCTAAAGGAAATAGGAACTAATCTACAGAAACAGGGAACCTAGGAACAACTGAAAAGTAAGGAAGTATAAATACAAAACTTCATCAAGAAACAAGGTATTATCTCTATATTGGGGAGGGAAATGCCATCAAGGCAGGATATTTTAACTCTAGTGATCAGTGTAAGTAAGCCACCATTAGGCGTCCTCTGAAAAATAACAATGTGCAGCTGTATTTAAACAGGAAGCAGCTATGTCTCATAAGCTGGACAGGCAGAGTAGCTTATTTTGTGCAGGATCCAGTAACCTAACACCTTAGCGCCGAGGTAAGGGAAAGAGGAAACATGAAGCAGTGAATTCTATCCTTGACAAGGTCATAGCACCAAGCAGTCACACATTAGTGACTTTCTTGCAGACAAAATTCAGTTTATGTGTTAGTTCATACCATCAGCCCATGGCTATACCACAGATAATTTTGCAACTATTTTTGAGTTATATGAGAGAGTTGATCCAATAAAAGCCAATATAAATGCATTAAAAATGCACTGAAGGTATTAAAAATTCATGCTAGACTGCTTTGCGTCTGATGTGCTAAAAGGGATAAAATCACCCCGAATTCTTTCAGTCTGAAATTGAAATACCAAAATTACATTTTTTTAACAATATTTTTAAATGTTATAAGTAATGCAGAAAAAGCAATATTATATATATATATATACTGTATATATATATACAGTATATAAAATCGTATTTTGTAATAACATGCTAAAATAATACATTAAATAGCAGTATATCTAATGTGATTTATACAGATTTGTGTAATTCTATTACAAAGTACAATCAGTTCCTCTTATTTAATAGAACTAACAATGACACTCTGGGAAAAGAGAGGCTTTCAGACAACATGCACCCTTGCCGGACTACTTTATAAATCAGAAGGCAAGCTGACTAAAAATATAATTAATATACTTAATATATAGAGCCAGAGCCAGCTCTGCCATTACTAAGAAGCTGAGTATCCCAACTCAAACTCTCTCATTCAGTAGGGGGTGAGGTGGTCATAGTACTGTGAACAAAAATTTAATTTTAGGGCTCCACCTCAGGTGAAAATAGGGGATGGTGTCATTAAAAAGAAGTTAACCCTACAAATTAAGCTTATTTATTTAGTTCTCCCACCTAGGTGTTGGGGGTAATTGAGTGGGTCATCCACTGACCTCCTTAACGGTCTTGTCCCCTATTCCTTAGGGCTAAGTTTTGATCAATGTTACTTTATCTTAGCTAGTGGTATTGAGGATTTGATCAGGATAAATGTTGTCTTCGATGCTGAGAAATACAGGTACATACTTATCCATCATGCAATACCATCAAGGAGGCATCTGAATGGCTCCAAATTTATTTGGAAAACAACTCAAAACATAAACGAACGAAGACTCCGGCACTCCGAAATAAAATCATCCAAAATTTATTGTAACAAAGTTAAAATCCAAGCGTCATGGTGGTAAGATAAAAGATAAAAGCACCCTCTAACTGGTTTCACACGATGGCGCTTAATCATCATGGTCTATGATTAAGCGCCATCGCGCGAAACCAGTTAGAGGGTGCTTTTATCTTTTATCCTACCACCATGACGCTTGGATTTTAACTTTGTTACAATAAATTTTGGATGATTTTATTTATTTCTGAGTGCTGGAGTCTTCATTCGTTTCTTGTTTGCTACATTGGGCCTCTTACTCCTTGGCACCCGCTGTTCTTTATACTGGTTTGGTGGATTGAGCGATCCTCTCCTTTCTCTGAACTCAAAACATATATCCAATATCATAGAACTGCCTTCTGTGTAAAGGAGAACAACAAGTTCTAGAAGTATGGCCCCCACAAAACCCCAATCTCAACATCATTGATTCTATCTGGAATCTCATGGAGATACAGAAAGATTTGAGCCTACATTCACAGAAGATCTGTAGCTAGTTCTTCAAGATATATGGAACCACCTTCCTGCCAAGTATCTTTAGAAACTGCATGACAGTGTACCTAAAAGAAGTAATTATCTTTTGAGACACAGCGTAAACACACTAGATATTGATTTGATTTAGATTTCTCGTTTTGTGATTAATTTGGCATTTTTAGATTTTAGCTTTGAAACCAATCTTACTTTGAAGCATCTTGTCCATAACTATCTAAAACATTTGCACAGTACTGCAATTCTAGAAATTAGATCTTATAGACAATCATCTACCTCAGAATAGATTCAGTGTTCCTGCACTTTACACTTTGGCATAAACCTTACTTCAGATCCCCAGTTAGTTCAGTTTAAAAAGGCTTTTAGTTAAATTAGATATTTTTTTCAAATCTGACTTAGTTGTGAGAGTTCTGCATTGGAGACATAGGTTGGGTATCTCTCCATTGTAAAACAGCTTCTGGTGTTGTGAAGAATCACGTCAGTTATAGCAAAATTATTTTGCAGTAAGTGAGTAATCTGGGTATACGGAGGCTTTGGTCCATTTGTGCATTGTTACCTGCTGTTGTCCGACAGTGATTAGAGTCCCAAGGGGTTATTGACTAAAGTGAGAATTCGACTGTCGAATTCTTAAACAGCGGATTTCCATTGCAAATCTGCGACTACTACTATATTCCCATAATGAAGTCACAACTATGATAGTAGTAGTCTATTGCAACTGTCTTTAGCTGGGGAATTCACACCTTTACGCAACAATTTGGACCTGAGTCACTGACCTCCTCAGTCTTTAAAGTTACAGTATATACTCGTGTATTATTTGAGTTAAAAAACAAAAACCCTGTTTTACTCTTGACTTATTCATGGATCATTAGCAAATTTCATAATTGCATAAACTGTCCCTGACTTATGCACGGTATATATACAGTGAGTAGTTTAATCTGTATTGGGTGTGGGCCTGTCCTGGGTGGTAATGACTGAGCTGGGACATGGTGGGCTCATATACAACAATTTGTGAGAATGTATCTGGATCTAATTTTTCTATCAGACATAACTACTTGAATGTTATCAGGGAACATAGACACATTCACTTTGGAAGCCTCACTATTCTTAAATTATTGGGCTTCTGTCTATTTTCAAGATCCTCTAGTTTAGTTTCATGGGTTTGGATTAAGCATATTCCTGCTGCTGGGCTGCAAATTAGAATGCACTTCCATTCACTCATACTGCCACACTCCTTCACTCCTTTGAAAATAATGAACAAACATCTAAAGTCCCCTCTGTTAGGCACAGTTATGCAAATATTATTTTCAAAGTATTGGCTCTTTTAACTTATTTACATTATTTTCAGCTATTTATGGTTTGTTGTAACTCCTGTTACTTTCAGTTTTAATTAGATCTGTTAATTACCTGAGGCCATGGGTAATTGGTTGGCCAAGCACCTTTAGGTTCTTAGGATGCATGGCTGACTGCAAGTATTCTCTACTGCTTTGTGCCCCATGCATCACTCATTCTGTCCACTCCTAGAAATATGTCCAAATATGGAGATTATGTTGTTGTTTTTTTCATGTTATCACAATGAATATCAGTTTTAATTGCCTTAAAATTTAATATGGATTTATTTTTTAAATATAATAGTTATTTTGTTAAAAAAAAAAAAGGAAGAAGTTAATCTGTGTAAAAAAGAGGAAGCAGTAAACAGGAAAAAGATATTCTGAATACAGGTTCTCTAAACAAAAGACCGACTATTATGAGTTTGCTAAGGGAAATGCTTTCTTTGGTTAGTTGTAGAGGCCCTCTGTCGTAAAACAAGTCATTCTTACAAGATAGATCTTTTACAAGCAGATGACAGATCTTTTGAAAATAATAGCTCTTACATCATGAAAAAAAAAAAACATGAAAAAACAGTTGCAGTAAAACCACAAATCCCAAATCACAACCCACCAGTCAACTTTACTGCTCCAAGCGTAGTAGAATAAATATTGGAATCAGACTTCAGGAGGACCTCTCTTTATGCATGGAAGGCTTCAGACATAACAGCTGTGTGTGGAAAAAGGTAGTAACCTGTTGGGTTATATTTTGTACCTACATTTTAAAATAAATGGACTAATCCCTTCCTCGGCTTTTCACAATTACCTGGGATGGGCCTAAGACTTGCCAATGGGTTTAGAGGTCTGAGGTGGGACCCACCACATGTCATAAACATGGAGGAAAATTCTATAAAGCAATAAAATAATCAAGTTATGTAAAAAAATATTATAGCTTTAATTACACACCTTAATCTCATCTAGAAGTATCAAGCATGGCCCCTGATCCTATCTTTACCACTGAAGCATTAAGGTAACTGTGAGTTACAAAACTGGATTTACATTTAGATTTTATCAGATCTCCTCCTTAAAGAAAATAGTGGGATGGGGCCCTTATGCAGTTGCTTTTTTTCAAATACTGTTGGAACATCTTCGCCAAGTTATTATAACATGCAATGGCCTATACTGCATAAACACCACAGCTGAATTTCCAGAAATGGAACTTTTTATTTTTACACACTAAAAGGCCATATTAATTTTTGAATATAAGAGAGAGATATTAAAACCTTTGGACTGCTTCCAGTTTTCTTATTTGGAGTACCTTTGGACTGCTTCCAGTTTACTTATTTGGAGTACCTTTGGACTGCTTCCAGTTTTATTATTTGGAGTACCTTTGGACTGCTTCCAGTTTTCTTATTTGGAGATCCTTTGGACTGCTTCCGGTTTGCTTATTTTGAGAATGTTTGGACCGCAAACAGTGGTGCCAGACAACTTGGCTGGGTGTACCTAATAAACAGCTTTTATGTTAAATAGTCCTAACCACACAAAAGGAAGAAAAAACAGTTTATGGAAACTAAAAAAAGAAAAGAAAAATATTAAGTTTTTTCCTTTGATGTTTGGTGAGTTTTGAAGACAATGCAACATAGAATTATGAAGCCCTCTGAATCTGCTAGCCCTATTTCATAATGGTACATGTTTTTCTTTACAATATACATTTTTATTATTGCTCAGTACTATGATTACAACACATCATTTTGGCCAGATTCTCCACCCCCTGGAAATTCTGTTTGCATCTCTGCATTACATGGGCTGATTTATTTTTCTGCATAATGCAAGATACTCTTTTTAATTTGAGAGCCATTTTATGGTTATCTTTCACTACAGAGCCTTCTAGAATAGATTTGGCTTATATTTAAAATTATTTGCTGAATTTTTATTTTATATACGGTATGAACAATGGAATATACAAGTGCTTTAATGCTGGACCTCACATAACCTACTCTAACTACTGCAGCTTTTCTACTCTTAATTTCTTCAAATAATTCTCAGCTCCCCATAAAAAAGATGGAATTTGTTTAGAGAGATGAGGTGACCAAGAACCAGTGTTTGCTTGGTCCAAGAAACTTATTTTAAAACCCAAACAACATTATATTAATGTATTTAATATTATCTATTTGTGGACTTCAATATCCTTAACTGGCTTCTCCTTGTTACCAGAAACAAAGTTGCTATCCCCCATTTTTACTATCACTAAAAGAAAAGACTTGTATTCATAACTCTGATCACCCAATGGGGGTAAATATCTGGTTATCCCACAGAGACTACACCTATTTCTTTCCTCGACACACTCAGGGCGAAATTTACTAAGGGCGGATTTAGTCCGCCCGAAGTTAATTCCTGCCCGCACGTGCAGTATTCAGATCGATTTGCGATCGCAATTCTGATCGATTTGCGATCGCACGATCGGAATTGCGCTCGATTTGTGATCGCAAATCGATTGGAATACCACACGTGCGGGCAGTAATTAACTTCGGGCAATCGTTTCGCCCTTAGTAAATTTCGCCCTCAATATTTATGTTTTCAAGCAAGTACTCTGCCTTTCCTAGCTAAATCCGACATAGGAAACACATTTTTTGTTTGTGTCGGGAACAGGACTTACCTGGCTTGTCCAGGGTTGTGGCGGTTATGTCACAGTCGCTTGGCTCCGTTCGAGTAATTCTACAGAGGTTCTGTCGCGGTCACGTAATTCTGTCGAGGTTCCATTGCTGTCACTTAATTTGTTGCGTCAGTTCCGTCGTGGTCACGCTCCCGCCATTACACCTTTATAAGATTACCAGTTTGGTTTGCCTGTGCCCAATTATAGAACCTCCTTTGTTATTCTTTGGTGTGTATCTGTCTATAGCTCTGAATTATCTGTGTATGACCTTGGGCCTGTTTCCTGGACCATCTTTACCTAATGCCTGCACCCAGCCTCTGCTGTGGATTTGACTACTCTGCTTATCTCCAGCCTCAACCTTCTGCTCAGTACTTGGACTATGACTTTTGCACAACATTTTCCACCTGTGGACAGCTACCATAGGGGCCACAACCTAGGAGCTCCCAGCAAAAAAGCCCATACTTTCTTACAGAGGTCAAAGGTAAAGACCAGTGTCTTATTAGACTCCACACCCTAGGATTAGCTTGCACCAAGTCCACTGTGGATCTGTGCTGCAACCTCCTTCTCCTCCTTATCTTCGGTTGACCCAGCCTTACAGTTGGATCATACACCAGTGACCAGTACCTATAAAAAACATTCCCATTCATCTATAACAGCAAAACAGTAATGACAATCAAGCCATTTAGCTTGATCATGGCTAAAATTTGATGGACTAACCTGTTGGAAATGTTCTATTATACCATGAAGTTACTGAGCTCTTATGCATGGCTCATTTTAATGCAACTTTTTTATCTGTGTAGATTACATAGCTGTGTATATGAGGTGCATATGTACATGTCTGATATTCAAATCACTGTGGTGATAAGCTCCAAAATAATGTTTCTTGATAGAACACATATAGGGCCTTAACAGGATTTTGGGTTGCCACAGTGTTGAACCTGAGAAATAAATGTACTTTAATAGCTGTAGCAATGTTCTACATGCAGTATCTTTAATAGGTGCCCTGTCCATAAAACAGGATTCAACAACATTTATCAATTCAGTTGCAGAATTAGAGGCCTCGCTGTAGAATGGACTGATTCATGATGATGGAGGCTAAAAGTACAATATAACTGACCAATTATAACCTAAAATTTCCCAGCAGATGGCAATTAATAGCAGACGCAGTTGGATTACAAAGTGGATTAAAGCATGTTGTTAGCACTGAGAAGGGCAGAATCCATAACAAGAGATTCAAGAGTACATTGGGTCTGACAGTTATAAGACTAAGAAGGCCCAAAAAGTTTGCTCAAGATTGTTAAAGTTACCATAAATATCCTTTAATCGTTTGGTTCTTGTAGTATACGAACAATACTAGGCAAGAGATTATCAATGTCATTTTTTGGTAATTAAACTGAACAATCAGGAGATGCGGTAGATTCCATGGAGTCAGTAAGTGCACAATATAACATGCTTTGTTAAAACATCTGAAAATTCAAAGGAATACAAGAAATGTCTTTAAATTTGAAGCAGACAAAATAGAGACGGTTTGCTGCTCCTTGATTTTCAAGCTATAGCCTTGTTCCACTTGCATAAAATAAAGAGGTTCTTTAAGAACTGCCTGTACTGACCTTCACTGTATTTGTACAGATTAATCATATCCATTTGAATATATCTTTTTTTCTTTTAATGAAATGCCTAATTATCTAGCATTTCTTCATTGTTCAAGTGCTCCAGCTGCAAAATTCATGTTGCTGACCTTTTTAGAAGCCTTTCAAGTTCAGAAATATAGTTTTTGTACCAAGATGGAGTCTAATCATAAAAAGTTTATATAATATATATACTGTATATATATATATACATACATACATACATACATACATATACAGTATACACACACATACATATGCATATATACAGAAAAAAATGTCGTTTGTATTAATATAACATTTATGCTTAGGCCTACTGCGGCATGTAATATATAAGTTACCTGGCCTCCTAACCCCAAACCAAAATGCAAGGTGGGGAAGAGACAGGACCTGGCAAGCCCAGGCAGCCCAAAGTACTGAATATTCATTTGTTTCTAACCTATAGGAAGTTACCAGGGAGCTTTGCAATTGTAGGGGAGGGGGTGTGGTAACACTATATATTAGAGGGAGGTTTCCACTCATGATTCCATTTTGTGGAAATCCAGCTTTAAACAGAAATCTCACCCACCCGCCCAAGTTTTACATATGGTTAATTTTGTTATTTTGTTTAATATATATATATATATATATATATATA